>BSXT01001250.1:0-26588 GCA_030267785.1 Phytophthora fragariaefolia
TCATCGTCATCATCTTCGTCGTCGGTATCCTCGTTAATTCGCCGACCTCCGCGACTCTTCTTGGGAGTTATCATATGCGAGTCCATGAAGTACGGGGACTCGGCGGTCTTGCTGAACACGTCTCCCATTGTCGCGGGGGTCTGGAAGCCGGCCCCAGCTGGTGCTTTCTTCGGCGTGGACGGTAGCGGCACGGTACTCGGGTCGACCCCGTCGGGCTTCCGTACCGTCGTCGAGCTTCGAACACCGAACGAGTCCTTCAACTTGCGCTTCCATCTGGTGAGTTCAGCGCTTGCATCGCCGAGCTCCCAGATTTGCAGAGCGACCTTCGACGACATGGCGGCGCACTCGAAACCAATGGCTTCTAGCAGGCGCTTGGTTTGCTCGGCGAGTTGCGTCAACCCGGAGCTGTCGATAGGGCTCGCCAGCTCCTTCTCGAGCGTCACCCATTTAGCTCCACCAACTTCCTTTGGACCAAACATCATCATCCACGCGCTTGTGGCGACCATCGATCGCCCAACTTGTCCCAGTATCTTGTACGCATTCGGGGTATCCCCGTTCACCGGCGGCCGACTCCCTGTGGTCGGCCGCTCGTCGGGCGCCAAGGCGCGAGCTGGAGCGACCTCGTCGAACTCCGACCCCAGTCGGCGAGCGATCGGGCGCGGCGCACCCGACTTCCTGACGACCATGGTTAGTTCGTTGACCTCTTCGTCGTCCAGTATTGGCCTCGGGCCCTTCATTTCCAATCCAGCTTCACTTCCATCATCATCACTTCCATGGTCTTGATCGCCGACCCGGTCGAACTTGACAGAACGCGGCGTGCTGGCCGTCGCCTTCGTCGCAGCGTCTGCCGATCTCGGCCGCGCGCTTGACCTTCCTCCAGTCGTCACTGGAGTCGTGCCCTTCGTGTTCGCCGGCGTCTTGGCCATCTTCTCTTGCTTGCTCGTTGACTTGAAAGGACCTAAAAGTACCATAACCACCCTGTTCCCGGGTCGCGGCACCAGCTGTGGTGTAGCAGACGGGCAAAAACTCGTTAGCTTCCCACTCCACACCCACAACACCTACGCTCGGCGAGCGTAGGCTTGTCGGGCGAATCCGAAGATCGCCCAGTCCGTTTACAGCGGTGTAATGGCGCCCTTCAGGTGCCTCCCAAGCCGTCTCCCAGGAGCCGTGCCACGAGCAGACAGCACGCTCCCCTGAATTCGCCGACCTTCTTCTCCTTCTCCTCCTTGAACCCGTGCCCTCCACCAAAGGATGGACGGCGGCTTTCGCCTTGACGGGCCGTCGGTGCAAGACCGCACCGACCATATGTCGCTTGAGCGGGCCTAAAACCCGCGCTCGTCCGCTCGACGAGCTCCTTGCCCCGGGGGCAGACGTCCAGAACACCACCACACACGCTCTTGGACTTACCACTTGGCCGAGGCCGCTTCCGTCACTCCGGGCAGTCGACCTCAGCGGTGGGCATAATCTAGTCCGCGGGGACGGCTTACCTGAGGAGTCGCCGCGTGCCGCTTGTGTTGGACCCCGAATATTCCACTTTGTATTTCTTTCTTTAACTTTGCTAGGCCCGAAGACCTTTCCTACAGGTTCCTATACTAAAAACAAATGAAACTGGGCAGTTACGGCCTCTTCAATACTAAAACGAAGGTAAAAACGGCTGGTAGCAAGGCTCTGGCCTACGCTTAGCGCAAAGGATTAATCACGGATGCTGTAGATCTTGTTGAGAAAAAGCTCATCGAGAAGGCGAAACGCCCAGAGCATGTAGATCTGATTAGACAGGTTCACAAGAAGTTCAATCGCTGACCGACCCTCTAAGCTTGCCGACCTCCCATAAGATCGGAGACCCCTCAGATTTCGGAAATATCCGAAACTCCCGGACATAGTCGAAACTCCCGGGTCGGTGTCTTGGGTACACTCTTGATCCCGATTAGCTAGCACCACAGATCCGGCCAGAGTACGCGAACCTTGGCCTAAATCCGGAAAACGCTATACCACACCTGAGATCCGCGCGGTAGCGCCGCTGCGCCGTCTTCCAGTCGGTTACGCTAAGGCCTTCCCCGTAATCACCGCACGTTTCGATGGCTGCTTGCACCGCGCCTTCCAGAGTCTCCGACTTTGCTGTACGTATTTGCGTGGCCATCACTTCCTTGTTCATACCGCTGAGAAACGCTTCCTTATAGATGTCGTCCGACACGTTCTGTCCGAAGCCAATGTCCCCTAGGCTATCGGCGAAATCACTTAGGCGCTCTCCCGGCTGCTGCTTGCGTCTGCTGAGGCGCTGCGGAATCTGGAACGCATTGCCTCGGCGTCCTTATTTGCCACGCATCTTCTTCACCAAGTACGGGAGCGTCTCTTCTTCGGGCTTCACGTGCTGGGACCAGGTAACGAACCACTTCTGCGACTTGCCTCTTAGATGCTGCGTAGCACCGTTATACAAATCGCTAACCGTCCATTCGTCTCCGCCCAGGTGTGCCTGATTATCGGCTTCCGTGAGAGCCGACACCAACCATGCGTCCACGGACTCGTCAGCCTTGCTGTAAAAGTCGCTGATCAGCAGCTTTTTGCGTCTCGTCTTCGGTCTCTCCATAGGGACAACAATGGGTTGTTGCGCTACCGAGGTGGGCGGTGGTGCCACAGCTGCTGCCACTGGCGGGACCAGGATGAACCGCCGCATCATACTGCGCTGCTGTCCTGGCGTCAGTGCATCCCACCAAGTCATGTATTCAAGGTCATCTACCTCCGTTCCGGCGCCTTGCCAGCTCTGGCTTGACTGCGCCGTTCGTATCGACCGGACGATTGGCCGCAGCGCATCAGGTGGCTTGCTGCTGCCGCGATATTCTCGATTGTTGTCTTCTTCGTCTTCATCATTGCTGCCACTGCTTGAGCCATCTCCCTGAGTTGCTGTTATCGCCACGCCGCTACTGACCAAGACTGTCTCGTCCGTGTCGGCATCGTCGTCTTCGGTCCGAAGGTGCAAGCGCGTCTTCGTGGTACGCTGCTTCCAAAAATAAAAAATTAATAATTTACTAAATTATCAACAATTTAAAAAAAATATTTAAAAAAGAAAACATTTCAAATGAAAAATATTTTATTTGAAAATCAGGGCAGGTGACTTACTTTTTCGTGCCGGCGTCGGCGGGTTGTTGGAGGCGGACCGGATAGTTACCGCGCTAGTTGGTGACGTTACGCGCCGTGCTGCTTCTGCTCGGGTCGGCATATTACGTCACCGTGAGAATCACTGCTGCTGTGGTTACCGTGGCGGCTTGATCTGTCTGCTGCTGCTGCTTCAAATCACGTTGTGGCTGATAGTCATTCATGGTCATTGTTGCTTCCCTCCGTCTCGCACGTTTGTTCCTTCTGCCAATTCTGTCGCGACGCCTGACCCGATTCCTTTGTCGTTCACGGCGACTATCCGCACGCTGACTTAGGTTCATCTGCCACGAGCGGCTGCGGCCTACAACTTCTTCGCATCGGATCGCTACCACTCTCCGTCCGGGCGCTGGCCACCGCTGGATTTTAACTCGTCTGCCGTGTCCTCGGATGTTCTGGCGTGCGGCCTCTTGTTGCGGTTGCGCACCGGTTGGTCGCGCGTGGCCCTTCGGTAGTGGTGGCGACTGCTTGGTGCCTGCTTCCACTTCGGCTGCGGCGTCTGTGAATCATCTTCTGCTGACCGTTGGAACTTCCACCGGGGCTCATCTCCATTTTTTGTTGCTACGGTACCGCGACCCCATCAGTGTCTGCACTCTCGGCTGCTGTGTCTTCACTGGTGGCGTTTGTAGTGTCTTGGACTGCTGCCTCTTCGTCTGTTGTATCTATGCCAGTGTCATAATCTTCCTAGTCAGTCAGGCCGTTATCTTCATCTTCTTTCATTCATCTCTCTCCGCCATCACACCTCTCTCTCTATCTCATCCATCACACCCCTTTCTCTCTTCGCCATCACATCTCTGGCTGCATCCGTGGTTCGTGCCGCAAGGCCGAGCCTCGTGAAGGACTTCCGCTTCAGTTGTAGTGGAGATCCGTCAGGACAGGGGCCGATGATCAAGCTTGTCAGACACCACTACCCTACTTATAAATATACAACATGTACAGTGTCCGAGTCGCATCCGTGCGTGCGCGGTGGCCGGGGCGGAAAATGGAGATGTCAGGATACCTGCGGACGTGGGGCGGGCGGGCTAATCTACCGCGAGGCTGCAGATACCACTCTTAGCCTCCTGACGTCGCGCTCTGCGGACTGCCGATACCGCGGTCTCCTCCTCCGTGGGGCTGCAGATACCCACATCAGGCACACTCCATTTCTGCCGGAACACCAGACATGCATCATTCGTGCTCGTTAACTTCGCCAGCGTCCTATATTCGTCCTTATCATCACCAATGCCGATGATGTCACACCGTGCGGCGTGTGTTCCACCCGGCGGATTCTGAAGTGCCCTATACCCGCTTCCTGCGGAAGCGTGCGGCTGGCGACAGCCGTGCACGATCTTGAAGTAGCTGTAGCCAATCAGCGGTAGCGTCCACTACATCTGCCTCGCACGTCGTTCTGTCGGCTGACTCACAGCCTTCCTCATGCGCTTGGTGTCTCCCATGTCGTCATTGTCCCCTTGAGCGTCTGTCGCGCCGCATTAGTCCTCTCGAGCGTCCTCGCTGCTGTACTCCTGGTCGTCCTCGCTGCCGCCCTCTTGATCGTCCTCTGGACCGTCTTCACAGTGAGTCGCCTTTCCGCAAAGGGGAATGTTAAGTTCCATTTCCATTTGCTTACTGATTCCTCATTCATAATTGAGCTATGAAAATAAAAATTACAATATTTGGTATTTGAATTCTTGCGAATCAAGATGCCCATTCAATTTATTACTTCGAAGTACTTCGCATTTTAGGGCGTATTGACTTCGAAGTAATAAATTGACTTAAAAGTCAATACTTCGAAGTATGAATAGTGAAGTCTGTTCGCAACTTGCAGACTAAAGTACAGCACCATCAGCAACGGTGATTTAAACATGAAATTGTGAAGGCCTCGTGTGGGCTTCAAATAGCGTAACTTGCTTAGATGATGTTACCCACTAGATGTTAATCCAAAATTCACGTGAATAATATTCGCGTGGTTTGTTATATTGTGAGTGGTTATGAGTGAACCATATCTCGCCTCGCCCTGCAAAATTATACTAAGTAAAAGCAAACGCATCTGATACCGACCTACGACAATTTGCATACTTGTGTCGCGAAGACCTGGGGTTTAAGCCGCAACCACGCGAGAACCAGGAACGTTTGTAGTCACTTGTTTGCTAGAATAGCACACGAGGTTTCATGTCTCCGTTGTTAATAGCTTATCAGTGTTATTTTTCCCAGAAGACCGGTTATCCCGGTTATCCAGTGACTTCACTTTTTTAAACGATGTACAACAAGAGTAATTTCAATCCCTACACTGGTATTTGGATTCTAATGTGATGGTGGGAGGCAACACACGTCAGTTGCAGCCATCTACACGTATAAGCACAATCATGGTGTATCTCATGTACCTACCCAACAAATGACCCCTCTTAGTACTCAGTAAGAGTCTTACTCCGCTGCGATCGCGGATGTAAACAAGTCGTGGACCAGCACTTGGTCCAACGAAATGCGCTGTCTCGGGTCAATCTGCAGCATCTTCTCCAGGAGCCAAATCGCGTTCTCCGAGATGCGGTCGGCGTGACACTTCGATCACAGCACCAACACCGTACTTCGCGAAAGCCCCAAAATCCTTTTCTGACAAAGAGGCCAGCGACAGCAGCGGGGATCCCGTCAGCATGATGAACCACATGATCCCCAACGACCACACGTCCGCCAGTACCGGATCGTACTTCTCCCCCGCAACGATCTCCGGCGCCATGTAGTACTCCTTCCCCACGAGTCCAGCGTCGCACACCGTATGAGCGTCCGTTGACAGTCCAAAGTCCGTGATCTTGCAGACCCCATTACTCAGCAGCACGTTCTCGAGTGACAAGTCTCGATGCGCGACACCGACCGTCGTGTGTAGGTAGTGGACCCCTTCAAGCACTTGTTGCATCAGCGACGTGACCTCGTTCTCCTCCAGAAACAAGTCCGCGTTCTGTCGCTGTGCCACTAGTGAGTGCAGGTCTCCTCCTCGACACAGCTCGCTGACGAAATACAAATTCCGGTTGTGGGTGAAGTGGAAGAGCGGCTGCACCACGTTGCGGTGGCCTCCGCTGGTCATGAGCAACTCCAGCACGCGCTGCTCCTGCATCGGGTTGTCGATCTTCCGCGTGGTTTGCACTTGGCTCTGAGCTTCTGCCGCTCGCGTCAGTGAAATGCACTTGACCGCCACCGGTTCGTCATCCCCGGGCAGCTCGCACTCGAGCACTTGGCCGTAGAGCGCGACGGCGAGCTGGCGGCGAACGAGCAGCAATGGGAGCGCAGTGGCGGCCATGGTAACAGCGGTGGGTTGTCCAGGTCGGACTTGTGCGGGTAATGGCGAGAGGGAATGTGAGCGGTCCGGCGGGGGGAGGGCCTGTCCTGGCCCGCAGTGCAGTATGGAGAGGTGCCGTGATGCTTTTCTGGCCGTGACTGTTTGTGGTACAAAGATACTTTTTCAGCAGCTCGCGATTGGGCGGAACGACAAATGTTCGATTTTCAGTGGCCCCGGATTGGCTGGTCGAGAGGTGGAAGATTTATGAGAGGGAACGAAACAGTTCGCTCGTGTACGTGGCACAAGCGGAACATGCTCATCGCCACCAACAGAACTGGTGCGATGCGTTATCAATTGCCAGCACGCGCAATCTTCCTGCGCAGGGATTGCTTACCATTTAAGCATTTTACCCCAGTGCCACATCCCGTAAAGTGCGTAAAGTCAGCCACGAGCCGAATGTTGATTCTTCACATGACCGACTCTACAGACTGACGGGCCGCACAGGGCCTGAGTGGCAGCTAGCAGCCGGTAGGTGGGTATGGATAAGGAGGATCTGTGTGGCATGCCTTTCGTCGAAGAAATCCTGCGGTTACATTGCGCTAGCTGCGCTTCGCGAAACGAACGCTGTTAAATCGTGCGAATCGCGTTAAAAATAATTATTTTAGTTTAGTTTTTTTTGGCCTTGGCATTCCGTACACTTATAGCTTTGTATGATCCAGACTCATTGAGCTCGTGAGAAGCAGAGCTATTCGCGACGCCAAACTTGAATGGCGAAAGTTGGGTTTTGCTCCGTGGCTGCTATTGTAACGGCGCCTACTTTTTAGCCGCACGTTACGTAGCGAATTCACATCTCAGCCGCGACTCACCCCCCCCTCACCACGAACCACTGGGTCCGGCGATGGCGCGAGCCGCCGGCGGTGTATTCATAAAAGGCCAATAAAACATTGCCATGAGCGCAATGCCACCATTAGCGTCATTCAACATGTTCTCCCCTGATTCAATCTTCGCAGCTTTATGTCGGGGATGACAGCTCGTGCGCAAAATTTACATTCATTCGAGGTGAAACCCACTGTGACGCGGCCGCAATTTGTCCTGACACGAATCAGTTTCAAAACTGTCTGCAAACAATCGAGCCCCCTACTCAGCTGAAACTTCTCCGAAATCGACGACTTTTTGCTGTACGTCCCTCAGAAAATGCCTCTCGTTCTCCTCCACCTTGACCGTTTGAATCTCTCAGCCAAGTCGGTCAGAATATGCAGCGCTGAAAGCAGGATGGCTAATTTGTCAAGAAGTTCATTGTCGTTAAATATGTGCCTGCTGTCGACATCTGAGCTGGTTTGTGCGTTCGATCCGCATCGTACCGGCATGAAAGCTCGCACGAGCTAGACTAATAGTAGGGATGGTATGCCACGCGTGGGCCTTCAGAGAGAGGGATGCGGCTCACGGACATCCTCATGCCTGATGCGACGTCTATGCGTCCACGTTTGTGCAGCGGTTCATCGTCGCTCGTAAAGTTGCTCCTCGTTCGGGTTCTAGACGCAGTCGTCGCGAACTGGGGAGTAGGAGGAACCACCGACGGCACTGCACTCCACGCACTGCCATTATGTGCGCCGCTATCCCACGGGTTGTTGCCAAAGTCGTTCGTCCCCATTCCACCTGCCATCTTCGGCGATGTGAGCCCGTCAAACAGCGCTTGGGTGTCCTGTCGAGTGTTTGAGCTCGGCGGTGGTTGCTGCGTTATCACGTCGTCGTCCTCCACAAGAAGTCTCAGCAGCTCCTGCATCATGGCGAGTTCCTCGGCGTTGAACCCAGCAAAGAGTTCCATTTCGACAGTAACAGAGACTGTTCTAGTTCTCGGTTCGAACAGCGGGAAGTTGGAATGACAGCGGACTCGACGAGTGCATGACCAAAGACGTCCTGCTCCCCATCCGTCAGAATTTTGCAAAGAGACGATCAGCCATATGTACTTCGACCTTCATTAGGACATGTGGCAATGTCCAAATCACTGAGATCATGCACTCCGTTTTGCAGGGAGAGGAATTTCTAGGCTAGGAGCGTCCAATTACACCTCGATACCTCACAACGCCGCGGCTGGTGCCTTATCCAGTTTTACATCGTCTTGTTGAGTGTGAAACAAGCTGGGCGAAGGTATAGTCTATGCCCCCTTGAGTCACAACATTGCATCCCCCCATCCTTCAACTAGGTCAAGCTCGTCACGTCTATATTTGCTGCATGACACATTCATCTTCATCTTGATGCTGGCTCTGCTTGGGGTTCGCCGCATTTAGACATCTGCATGGGCAGTGTACGGTTTGCTGGGCAGTTTATCAGCCATAAGTCGGCTCAGCAATCGATCACCGATGCGTGCACGATTTTGATCGCTTGCGACCATGACGACGGACTCATCGTGCACAGGTCTACCGCTGCGGCAGCTGCGATGGCCAACGTTGCCCCCAGTAGACCTTCTGGAGGAATGCCGCTGGCTCGTCACTTTGGACAGCAGGGGCGTTAATCCTGCACGAAAGCCACCAGACGTTGAAGGTCAGGCTCGTCATAAGCTTGACCAGGCGAGCGAGATGCATACGAAGGAACTGCAGCACCTCTGCAAGCAGAAGTCGCCTTATCGTCAGCCGCTGCGGCGGTCGAAACTACCTGCACCATCTCCCGGATCACCAGCCCAGCGAGCGGCGAAAAGTATGTTGAAGCTAAAGGAAGGACTGCTTCGTCTGGACGGCACCAGGTGGGCACAAGAAAGCCTAGACGAAGCAGACGGAGGCTTACCACCTCACCAACTTATACAGCAAAACCCAAGCAGAACAAGTGATCTACTATCCCCACGGCCGATTGGATCAAGCGCGAAACCCAAAAGCGTTGCACGGCCAAGCAGTACCAGTCCAGCCAGAGTGAAGACGCCGCATCGAAGTCCGAATAGAACGAAGAAGCGACCACCCACTCGTGATGAACGTGATCTTGCGGAGAAGCAAAAGCGACTAGCAGTATGGCTGAAAGCAAATCCCGACACTAACCCAGAAAATGTGGTGCAAGGCTTTCGGCAAACAACAATCAGAGATCACGTCAGCGCTATTCCAGCCTACTCATCGGAGTTGGAATCTCGAATAGCAGCAGCGATGCAGTGCCGAGGTCCACTTGAGTCGGGGGTGAGGCTTTGGGACGATCCGGTACGTTCAATGCTCGCTGCAGAAATGACAAGTGAATCAGTGTTTGGAGGCGTAGTCCCCACGCGAGCTCTAGCATTTGAACCGCCTCAGTCCGAATCCTTCTCTTTCCGTCCTGACACCGAGGATGCGAAGTCGTCGCGAAGCACGTTGGATGACCAAACGAAAGATGAATCAACTCATGGTGATATCAAAACGTCAGACCTCGCTCGGAAAGTCTTTGATACAGCTCACCGTCAGGTAGCCGAAGGAGCTGTCGTAGACGCATTAGCAACTCTCGAAGCTGGTATTCATCAATCTCTCTCAACCTTTCAGGCGCACCTGGATGCAGTGGGCAACTCGTATGGAGCAGGATTTAACTACTCGGAACATGCGCACAAGAGCGCTATCAAACTACAGCTCCGTTATCGAGCTCGTCATCGTCAACGGGTGAACAAATTGCTAATCCTGCAGCGACAATGGCGATGGTGGCATGCTCGACAAAGAGCAGTAAAGTCTCTCCAGTACTTGCACAGGCAAGCGATGGTAATCCAGCATCGCTACAGATCTTGGCGCACGCACTTAACGCAAGTGCGAAGTGTAGTGCGCAAACAACGTTGCTTCCGCATATTTGAGAGTCAGAAGCATGTTATCCGCTTCAGACAACTTTGTCGGCTTCTGCTAGCTCGTCGAGCACGCCTCCGCCAAGTGAAAACACAAATGCGAATGATCGGGCGAATTGTACTAATCTTGAGGAAGCGAAGGCGCCGAATTGCACTCATACAAGGTCTCTGGCGCCGACAATGTGCTCGAGCTGAGCTAAGCACGCTGCTAGCTCAGGTCAGTGCGACAGAACGCCTGCGTCGCATTCGAGAGGATGAATTCGTAGCTGCGAAGCTAGCACGTGTGCGCGTACATTTCAGAGAATTTTTAGCTAGGACGAAAAGTGGCCGCAAGCTCGTGTGGTGGCAACAAGAGAAGCCATGGATACGTTTCAGGCGTCTGCGCCACATTATCAGGAAATGGGACGAGCTGCCGGTGACCGAGAAGGTTGATGCCATCACTGCAATCTTGTCCGGTCGCAATTTTCGAGCATGGCACCAGCGTGCGCTTTGTCAAATGGTAGTAGGGAAGAACGGATCACTACGAGCATTACCGAAAATGCTCAACGTTTCGAAGGAGAGCCTTGGCTTTCTTGCAGAGCGTGTTGATATACTAGATGCGCCAACGGCGGTTTGCAATTACGTTTGGTGTCCGTGGTGGGCAGGTACATGTATTCATGAAAGAGTGAAGCGAGTCGGTGCAAAGGTGTGTCGTCGCGCTGCAACATTGTGGTGGACATTCGTCACGTATCCGAAAGAGTACTGCGTTGCTCGAATCCGACCTATTCGGAAGCGTCGACGGGATCAGGCTCGCAGGCAACTTGAAGACGATTTCGCGCGTGTGCTGGAGGCTTTCTGTAGAGTATGGTTTCGGCATATAGATGTCGAGAGGAATACTCCTCCTTATGCGTGTGAGTGGTGTTCCGAGGCATTTGGAACGTGTCGACACTACTTTGCTCATGGGAAATGCGCAGCAGCCCGGGTGGTGGCAGAAGCAGAATGGGCAGCATTGAGCCAGGACCTGCAGTTCGTGCGTCGCAAATGGCGTCGCCTGCCGAAGCAGCCTCACGACAGCCCCAACCCCCCTAACATTTACATGCTCGACCTGGATGCAGCCTCGGTTCAGCGCCTTAGACGCACACGCAGCCGTCGGAAGGCATTGATACCACTTGTTGCCGCATTAGAGTCTTGTACAGCTAGTGACAGCCCACATGCCGTGATCCCGCTGGACCTAGTGGGCTTCGTGCTGCAGTATGTCGACGGCCGCAATGACTTGCACCCGCTCATGCAAACTGCAGAGCACCAGCTAGTGCGATGGAGCTCGCTCGTCGGGTCGATGGAGGTAGAGAGCTCCACGCCCACACCCGAACGCTCAGGACGCAACAGCCGATGGATTCGCCAGGACGAGCTGCGCGCTCGACTAATTGTCAGTAGCAAGTGGAAAGGCGTCCTGAGCCGGTGGCGACGTTGTCTTGCTCGACGCGTTGCGGTGCATTGGCACCCACCGGCATTGTGTGCAAGAAGCGTAGTCGCGTCGAAGCTAAAGGCTCCACGCGCTGCTGGGTTCATCGCAGCCAAGTGGAAGGAGTGGCAGCTCCTAGTACGACGCCTAGTTCCTGTCCGCAACACGCGACGAGGATCGCAGACGCCGTCTGCGGCTGGGACTCGCGTGCTGCCCGTTGCAACGTGACCATCGCGAGCTGGGCGGGCGGGGGGGGGGGCACGGCAGGATCGAGTCATCGTTAGCGATAGCTTTTACCTGGGGGGATCCCCATCATCTTAGTCGACTCAGTTTGGTCGTCCGAATGCACTGCGTTTGCGTCCCTCAGTGTCACCGCAAGCGACAACAACAAAAGCAGTCACGAAACTCGGTGCCGCGGGTGCTGATCTCGCCAGTGATGCGGTTTGAGTTAATCTTTTCAAAACTTTAACTGTTGAGACTCGCGAAGTGCAACTGCAGCTGCGGCTCGCGTGCCGCCCGCAGACTGCGACGTGCCGGTGTGAGCGCAGAGCGGGGCCAGAATTGCAACTCGCCAGGGTTCCGATAAGCTTGAGCTCTCGGCCAGTCCAGCATGGACGGGTGGAGCACAGCGAGGTTGCGTTGTAGACGAGCCTCCGAGCGGACCAAGCACTGCGAAAGTCGGCCAGGCATCGGCGTAAATGCAAGGCGGCAAGGGGTATCGTCGACACTTCAAGCCGGACGCGCCAGAGCTCGCTGACACGAGGGCGACGTCACGCCGGCCAGCGCCGGGCCCCGAGCGCACCGAGTCGCCTGCAGGCTGCAATGCCTTCAAGCTCGAGGCCCCAGCCATCGTTGGCGGCAGCAAGCGAAGGCGAGCTCTCGGACGTGAACGGCAACGAGTGCCACACCACTTCAACTTGGGGGCAATGCGACCGTTGATGCACGTCCATGGCGCCGGATGGCAATCCGCGGCGACGCAAGCGCGGAGGGGGACAGTCATTTATTGTGAGCAAGGAGGGCGGACTGGAGCTCCGGTTAATGCAGTGGTAAAACGGTATTTGGTCCTGCACTGCAGGGTCTTGGACGAAACCTTTGGTGGACGAGCTCTCCTGCTTACAGACGCGGCTTCAGACAAACCGTTGGTGGACAGCTCGGCTTCTTACATCTGTAGATGAGGCTGTTGTGGGAAACCTCAGCTCCAAGTGCTGGCGCAGCCTATCGGGTTTTGAAGCGTCGTTCACGTTGAATTTGTATGAACCTAAATTTTGAGAGTATCGGATGTCGCTTCAGTATTGAAAATAGTAGTCGCCAATGGCGACTCGCCATTAATCGGCCGCGAACTGGGCCCGTTATGCGGCGTAGTAACGCTGGTGTGGCATTCGAGAACTCCGACGCAAGGATAGCCGTGCCACGACTGCTACCCGGCTCGAAAGCGCTGGTCTCAGCTCAATCGGCGGAGTTCTTTCAAGGTCCTTTCCGCCCGAAGATTGGACGCGCGATTCAGTAGTCATCCCGAATCGCGCTCGCTGGCAGCCAGCGACGCGAGCACGTGGATATCGCCGCGGATACTCGCCGCGCTTTGCCCCCCCACTTGCCGCCGGCATTTTTCTCCTGTCCCAATCCCCGCCCGGCCCATTTTTTATGTGACGGAGCTGATGGGTAATTCCCCGACACCTAATGCCTCTCTTATCCGATGTCCACCTCACCCGTCAACAGAATCGCAATTCCCTCTATGTACCAATTACCTGTCGAACCATCATTCTGTTCTACATATTGCATATCGCAGGTCTTCTCGTCCCACTCTCCGGCCGGACCGTCGGCACAGCAATAAAAAAGAGTCTGACTGGGCTTCACTATGGTCCGCTTCAATCGGACGCCTCCGCCCTTGTCCCTCTCAATTTGGCGGCTCACTTCTGAATTTGCTCGCTGCCCCACAGCCGGTCAAGGAGGTCACCCCCCAACCCCCACTGCATCAACGCGATGACCCACGCACCGCTTGCTGTCGTGGCGCCCGTGCCCGCCGCCCAACCCGCCGCCTGCGCGGACGAGCTGGCGCGCTACACGCTGAGCAAGAAGCTGTCGACGACGCTGTACGGCGAGACGGCGCTGTACCAGGACGAGGCGCGCGGCCGGCGCCTCGTGGTGCTCAAGCGCGTGAGCCTCTCGCTGCTGCAGCAGCAGCCGGGCGCGCGCGAGAACCCGCTGAGCGAGCGCCTCGTGGTGCGGCTGCTGGAGGACCCGCTGCTGGCGCGCGCGCCCGGCCGCGAGCATGTGGTCGAGTACGCGCGCGACGGCTGCTTCTCGAGCGGCGACAGCGTCTTCATCGCCATGGAGTTCTGCGCCGGCGGCGACCTGTTCGAGCACGTGACGGCGCGGCCCGGCCGCCGCCTGCCCGAGCCCGAGGCGCTCGCGCTCGGCGCGCAGCTGGCGCGCGGCCTCGGCTTCCTGCACGCGCACGGCGTGGCGCACCGCGACCTGTCGCTCGAGAACGTGCTGCTCAAGGACGGCCAGGCCAAGATCTGCGACTTCGGGCTCAGCGCCGACGCCAACAAGCTGGCCACGGACGTCGTGGGCAAGTTCTACTACATGGCGCCCGAGGTGGCGCAGGGCGCCGCGTACGACCCCAAGTGCGCCGACGTCTGGTCGCTCGGCGTGCTGCTCTTCGTCTTGCTCACGGGCTCGCCGCTCTTCGCCGACGAGCAGCGTGTCGCGCCCACGCTGCGCGTGCTCGGCAAGTACGGCGTGGCCAAGATCCTCGAGCTCTGGGGGCTGAACAGGCTCATCTCGAGGCCCACCGTCAACCTGCTCTCGTGCATGCTGCAGCTGCGGCCGCAGCACCGCCTCAGCGCCGACCAAGTGGCGCGCCACCCGGCACTGCGCCGGTGCAGCCGCAGGCCGCAGGCTGCCTAAAGGATCGATCGGCTGTAGTTAGTGCAAAATAATAAACTTAAGGTATTTATCCCGTGCAGTGCAGTGCAGGGCTCGCTGCGTGTCTCGCTGCGGAGCCGATTGCTATAGATTTGCTTCAACGTCGCTCGCTTTGACGGGCAACAGCTCGGCGGTGACGAACGAATGGCGCAGTCACTTTAACTGTTTGACTACCGGACGCAATGGGTCACCTCTATTACGAGTATGTTGGAAGTAGTTTCGCTAGTATCGTGCCTCGGACACGTTGCTGTCGTCTCGGAACGACGACTCGTGCACACTCGGCGCAACGTCTAAGCTGGGCTGTGCCGTCCCGAAGAGCTGGTCGGCGTATCTCGTGGGCGAAGCTTGCACCGTTGAGCTGCTGGATGTGGCCAAGCTCGCCAACTGGTTCGTCACGCGCTGGATGAACCGCTGCGAGCTGCTGCCTGTAGCCCCTCGGGGCCGCACCGAAGGTGCCAAGGTGCTGGGGTTTCGCAGTGGTCGAGAGCTCTCGGACGTTTTCAACCACCGCGCAGTCACCGCTCGTTGTATCGGCTTCGGGGGAGTTGGGGCAGGCTTGGGCTTCTCGTTCTTGTCACTCGTTTCGACGCCTTCGTTTGCGTTCCTAGCCGCGTCTGGAGCTGGGCCCGCTGGCAAGTCCAGCTCCGCGAAGTTCGGAGCTGAAGTGGATCGGGCGCTCACGAATCTAGATCGACGCTGCCGAATTGTCGGGACCGCTTTGACGCTCATTCCTCGGGTTACGGAGGGCCGACGGCCACTTGGAGAATTAGCGGAGACCGCGAAGATGGCGTCTGGATTACCTGCGAGTATCTGCTGAGGAGAGTACAGCGAGTCTTGAACACCTCGCTGCAGCTCCTGGATGAGCGCCAGAGCTTGTGCCTGCACACTTTCAAGCTTCAAGACTTGCGACTCCACTTCCGGTTCCGAAGTTGCTAGTGGTCTCAGACGGCTAAAGGGAGCATCCGAGGCGCCAGCGCTGGAGTCGTTGCACTGGCAGTCATATCCACATTCATGCTGACAACCGTCGTCGCGGTTGCGCTTTCGAGCCACAGGAGTACTGCTAAGACGGTTGACCCTCGGAGACCTTACTGGAGTCGCAGCAGCACCTCCAGTCCGGGTTCCAGGCCTAGTCGCACATTGGCGCGGAGATTCCTCTTCTGAATGTGTAGGAACGCCAAACTCTTGGTCCCGAACGACTACGAGCTGATCCTTCAGCTTTGCACTAAGTGCAAACTTGATCGAGTCATCTTCGACGTCCGGGTTCACCGCCCACGCAATTAGTTTAGCTGCTCGTCGAGGTGTAATGAACTTGTCGCCAGTTGCAACACCGTCCACCTCGCCAGCAAACACAGAACGAACCATGGCTGTGAGAGGACAGGGGATGCCGAATCGCTCGTTGTTTTCGAGCGAGGTAATCAAAATCTGTGAAATAACGTGCTTTCGGTCTGCCGGGTACCGGGTCAAAACAGCCTGGAAGGCAGTGCGACTGAGCACACACATCTCAACGTACGTCATTGCCCGTACATTAGCAGTTCGCTGGTAATTCATCAGCAACGCCATCTCACCAAACGCCTGGCCACGCGTTAAAGCCTTCACGGATGCATTCATCTGGGTAAATGCATCGGGGCTCACATGAGCATATCGAGCCGCTGCTCGGGCACTACGGCCACGGTGGTGGGCACCGTGCCCCAGTTCGTCGCGATCTGGATAAATAGTTCCGTCGTAGGAAGTGGTGTACAGTGTTGAAGTATCAGCAGGGTGTTCACCGTGTTCCGTAGCCACCGACCGCCGTCGAGCTAAAGGCTCCGTCGCATGTTCTTGGGTATCTGTGCTTCCAACTAGTTCACACATGCCTCGATTAATCATATAAAATTCATCTCCCACTTCACCACGCCGCACAATAAAATCATCAGGTAGATACACGCGAGTGTCTAGGCTAAGCACAAGTGTCTTCTGGAAATCGGGCGAACAATTTTCCCAGAATGGTACGTGCATCGCCAGCTCCATGTACTTGAAGAGTACAACCTCGAGGGTGAGGTTGTGTGAGAGTTCTTTTGCAAACCTCTCTAATGGAGCCCCGTCTAAGGCCTCATATTCACGCCAAAGGTGGGCATAATATTGGTGGATTCGCTCTCTTAGTGGGGCTGGAAGCTGCATCTTGGTCATACCTGCAAACACAGATTCCATTTTCCGCTGATAGGCTGTTGAGTTGGCGTTGAAATTTGCCACAAGCATGGCAACGTGACCGAAAATCACGGCGAGAACAATAGAACCGAGTAAATTGACACACGACGCAAAAACATTTTCCCTGGCTGAGCGCGTGGTGAGACTCTGTCCCTGAAGCATTTGCATTGCTACGTAAAAACACTCGGCATACACTTCTAATTCAACGGTTGGATCAATGGGCGCACCGCACGTTCTTGCCATAACTGAGGAGGCGTCAATAGTTGAAGAATCAATGAGGAGTAGTCTCCAGCAACACGCCACACAATGTGCAATAAGCATGACGGCGCCAACAATCCAAACGATCCGTAGTAAGTGGGAGTAACGCGAGTACAGCAGCCAACCCAATAGAGATTTGTCGATTCGAGCGTCGCGGACTTGGCCAACTTCGCGGAGCAAACGCAGGATATGTACAATTCGATGGGATCGAATCACCATGTCTATCAGTGTATGAGAAAAACGTTCGAACGCATTACTTCTTAACTCTGATTGTGCAGCACTTTCAGGGCCCCCATTTGACATCATTTCAATTGTTATGAGTGGAACGGTAGCCACAAGCTGGAATACAAAAGCTCCTGTGAGAAAGTTCCAAGCAATGTGCCGTCTAGAAACTACAAGCACTCCTCGTTTGTTAACAAAACTTGTGTTAAAAGCCAGCAAGAATTCGGCGAGAAAGATCATTTCAGTGGCCGCATCAATCGATATAAACCAGGAACGACCTCCATCGTGAAAAGCTTCCTCGTACGGAAAACCCAGCGTATGAACGCAAAACGCAATCAGCAAAAAGAAACTACGGAGGCGTGCTGTTCTGGAAAAGGGGGACATTGGCGTCCGCAACCTCGTGAGTATAGCTCGCACTCGCTTTTTAAAACGTGGAAGCGGGCGAGGTCGGCTCCCTACTCTTGAGGTAAGCTTGTGAATATTGTTTTGATCCAGTGCAGGAACCCCTCCAGAGTCTCTTCTAGTTGTAGAGGCCTGGAAACCATGAACAGTTTCAGTCTTCTCCTGTGGTTGTGATAGCCGAGCTTGATCCTGGTCTGATTGTCCGTTGTTGACAATTGATGTGACGGATCGAACTGACCCTCCTAACGCCCCACTGACAGTTCCAAGCATATCTGCTGGCATCACTGACGCTGTCGCCGGTGGCGTCACGCTTGCATTGTTTGAATGGAAAGATGCCGCCCCCGGCCGACGTGGGCTCTCCTCTGGCATTGAGTCTGCACGTGATCGCGAGCCGAGTGTGTCTTTACGGCGGCTAACAGTGCTATCAATCTGTTCACCTTCGCTTCTCGGGCGCGTCGAATTAATGAGATCGTCCATCGTACGGCGCTGGCTGAGCTCCGAATCTACAGAAGTGATGTACGTGCTAACTCGTCGGTTGGAAGGTTTTGCTTCAGTATCTAAACTTCGTCCCGATTCCGATGTTTCCAGGCGACGTAGTTGGAAACGTGCCATCATTTGCTCGTAGTTTTGTCCTTGCTCAGTGCGTTCACTGTTAGTGTTTGCCGGGTTGCCCCCTGACGTTAATGCTGTGCTCACGGCCACAGCTTTCGCCACAGCCCTGAACGACGGCGTCGTGCTGCTCGGTGTCCGCTTGAGAGCCAAAGTAGCCATCGAAGCACTCGGGGTGCGCTTAATGGTAGAGACACTTGTGGTATTGGCTCCTGCCTGTGCCGCTTTCAGTCGCTCGCGAATTCCTGCAAGATGTGTGCTTGTGGCTCGCTTCAGCTGCCCTCGAGGCGAGGCACTTCCTAGTCTCATCGGCTTGATCACCACCTCCGTTGGGATTCCTGTACTGGAGGGATCCACATTCGGAGTACTAAGTCGGTGGCCATTTGGAGGCTGCACTTCTGCTACACTACTAGCACCGGGGTTGGCTTCAGCGAGAGGGTCCATTCCTCCTGAATGACGCCGGTCCAGCCGCCTCCTCTTGCCACGCTCACTGCTGACCTGGGACTCGACCTCTGCTAGTGCTGCAGCTACGGCCGACGTCGTCATGAGTCTGCTAAACGGCCGAACTGGTCCCGACGCCGACTTCTCCTGCTCTGCACTGCGCGCCTCGCCATTGTCGTGAGTCTGTGCGGGCGCGTCGGTCTGCACTGCTGGGATCTCCTCGTGCAGGGAGTTGGCGACATCTCGAGACGACTTGGACCGAATCATCGGTCGGGTGGAGCTCAGTGAGCGCTTGGGGCCATCCCAGTCGAACGCCGGCGCGAGACTGCAGACCCTGTCGAAACGACCGACCACAAGAACCCCTCGCACCCAAGGCACCAGTCCAAAATTACGCGCGGGTCTGAGCACCCAGGACGCTGCGCATGCCGAGAAACGCTCGCCCGAATTGGAGTCACGGCGGGGCCTGCGATCGCCGTGACCTGACGAATTCGCACACTTGCGCACTGGCAGGAGACGAACCTCCCAAAAAAACTTCAACACGCTGAAGCTGCGCTCGAGTTCAGCCAGCAACTAATTTTGCTGAGACGCTGTATCTTGCCGCCCCCACATCAGGCGGATAAACATGTAATAGTTGCTCCATATGTGCAGCTAAACGCATTTACTCCACATGACTAAGCCATGCACTGCATGATGCAGGCAAAGTTGCAGATTGTTATCTATTGATAGCAACTGCAGAGAAGAGATAAATGAAAATCACATCAAACAGGCCCACAATAGGACATTGGAGACTATGCTGCAGCACTGCTGCGGCATACTCAAATAATTCATCGGGTGCTGCAGCAGCACTCGATGAATTATTTGAACATTCAAGGGGACATCCGACATCTTGCAGCCCCCCCTCCATATTTATACTTCGAAGGCCTCCCTGGCCCCCTCCCCTGTAAGCAGCCAAATGGCGTACTGTAAGTATGGTTCTCTTTTCTTTCGGTTCTGCTGGCAAGGCACGTCTTCCTTGTCTTGTGCAGGATGCAAGCAAGCTTTCACTCCCGTAGCTAGCAATACACCCACGATCTCGTTGGTCTTTGGTTTTCACGTGTGCCTGCGCTACTCATAGGGGAATACGTCATGAGAGGTGCACGCCCTCAATCCGCGATTAAAAAAAGAAATATAGCCTGTTAAAAACCATAATTTTGGAGCGAATATTTTTTCGACAGTCATATTATTATGACTGCCGAAAAAAATGTTGCTGCAGACCGGGTTCCCATCGTCTAGGGACGGGGGCTGTCTTCTTTTGCTCTTTTCTTGGATTGTTGAAGAGAGTGGTTACTGCACCCAACTGGCAAGAGATATGCGAAAACAAAAAATCCGGCGGACGTATACAGGTATACCAGGGTTTGGGGTGCATTGTGGCCGTCCATCCATTCCAGAAAAACCATCGGGGGGGGGATTTAGCGCGGCAAATGGAGCGCCGTCGTCGATTAGCGACAACTCGTCGCCAGCCCCATCAGCAACTGTGTCCAGCGACAGCGACGTCCACTTTAGCGACGGTGAGCCCCTGCTATTGCAGGAGTTGAGCGGCGGCAACTATCCTACCACACAATCGGAGCCTAGTACCTTCGACTCCTCAAGCCGGCCAAGCAACCCTTCTCGCTTAGGCTCCACAAGCTCTACAAGCAACGGCGAGGAAGAGAGCACTGGAAGCCATGAAGGGGTTGTGGGCCCGCCGCTGGAGAAGACACAGTTCAATTCCTGGGAAGAGTTCCATGCCTATTTCAACCTATACATGACCCAGAGCAACCAGGTAATTGGGTTTCTGTTTGATCATGCCCTTTCAGATGAACTAATTTGCATAAATTTGCTATCGTCGTAGATATTTCGAGTCCGCACAAACAACAGCGTATCAGCTCGCAATACCAAGATCAAGAAGTCCCACTCGTCTGCGCCTCTGATACCAGCCGAATGGCAAAGGTATTCCAAGACCTTGGTTTGTACTCATGCTGGTGCGTTCAAAACGAGAGGCCAGGGCAAACGACCGCGCCAAGAATCGAGGTCTCTCGAATGCAAGGCACAGGTATGAAGTCGTATGGTTTTGTTGAGTTGGGCTCAGTTGGTCTTGGACCCGCTCAGCTGGGCTCAGTTGGTCGTTGATCTGTCCAGTTGGGCTCAGTTGTTCTATGGAGGTGTTTAATTTGGAAGGTTGTGTTTATAATTCTATTGATGCGTGTTTGATGTGCTGCTGGTTAGATTAACGATTGTGTTCGGGTTGTAAACCCTGGTGAGGGAGAGCCAATATTTGGGTTGTGCGTCACAAGTTTTAAGCTTAAGAACAAGCACATATATCAGCAATATCCTTCTGTCCGGACAGCAATGAGTCCGCAAGTTACGAATATGGTTAACGAACTAAGAAAAGCTGGAGCGAAAAAAAAACATGCTCAAGTATATCACTGAACAGTCTGATTGCAACCCCACCATTCGCGACGTACACAACTTGGTGCGAAAGCTGAAGGATAATGAGGATACTATCAAGTCAAGCGCTAAAAGATTGAAAAAATGGATGAAGGAGTTCTGCGACCAACCTGGCAATGTCGGGCGTATTTTCGTGGAGCGCGAGAAAGACAAGGTAGAATGATGTTTTTATTTTGTTTGTCTTTATACATGTGGCATCTGACTACTTGATATATTGTAGAATATCGCCACCGTTATCACCTTTCAGAGCAAGTTTATGCGCAAAATGTTCAATATGTTCACTGAAGTATGCAACTCATGGAACCAATGCTTTCAAGTACAAAGTCTTCTCGTTCGTGGCCCACGATGCTTTTGGAAAGGGCCAGTTCGTCCAACATGCTGTTCTCAGAAATGAGCGTCGGTCTACATTGCTGACTGCGATAGAAGAGTTTAGGAAAAACAACGCGGCTTGTTCCCAACTCCAGTGCATTATCGTCGATAAGGATTTCACTGAGCTCTCAGTATTGATGGAGGCGTTTCCGAACGTATCTATTCTACTCTGCCAATTTCATGTAATCAAGTACCTTCGGGAGCAAGTAGCTATGGCGGATTATAGATTCACGCCGTGGCAAAAAAACGCAGATCCAAAGTTTGATATCATTGATGGTTTACGCGAAAACGGAGCAGGAGTACATGAAACACATCAAGTACTTGCGTCACGTCGTAAATATAGGATGCAAACCTACAATTACGACTGAGATATCACAGAATTCTCGTAATCACGAGGCTAACCCTCCCGGAGACAATGCTATGTCAGTTGGTCCCGCGCCCGACTTAAGTAACACTGAGTTGGTTTCGGTTGGTCAATTACCCACCTCCGACCAAGAAAGCGCAAAGCATCCGTTTGAGTCTTATTTTGACAAGAATTGGGACAATTGCCGAAACCTGTGGTGCTCGTATAGGAGGCAAAGTGCAGTGACGTTGGGCAATAATACTTGAATCGTCATGGAAACAACTGAAGGACTTGATGAATTCATTTATGGGTCTAGATGAGTGTGTTGCGTCAATCATGTACCACGAAGCACGCGAGGAGCGAAGGTTTCAAGATCGCGTTCACAAGCTTGCGGTTGTTCATAATGCGAAGTACGGCCAGGAAATGGCGATTGTCGCCAATTTAGTGAGTGAACATGCTTGTGAACTCATTTATGATCAGTACGTGTACTGTACGCAATTGGTGGAAGAGCCAACTATCCATTCTATGAACCGGTGCAAGACATCATCCTTATTCAGAACATTGGGGATGACGAAGACGCACTAGACGAACCACAAGCCGAGTTCTCTGTGAATAAGCGTAGTTGGGAATGCTCATGTTTGTTTATGACGGCGAGGTTGCTACCTTGCCGTCATGCTTTTTTTTTACGAAAGGTACTTTTTCACGAAAATGTGATCCCAACTCAGTTGTTGAACCCGCGATGGATGCTTGCAGGACTCTGTGCTGAATCTCACATTGAAGAAGTTAGTGGGACTTTGTTCGGTATTGCTCGTGTTCTTGGCGAAAAATATACCCCGTGGGACTCAAACAGAAAATATCGAGAAGCTCACGTGGTCGCCAGCTCTATCAGCGATGTTATGAGTGGTTTGGGATGCCTCATTACCTTGTAGCGATGGAAGCTCTAAAACAGGTAGTCGAGAAGTTTAAGCATGGTGCGTTTTCCGATCTAGCTGATCTAGCACAGCACGATAGCATCAAAACGCAAGAATCTGGAGGGAACCAGTCACGAAGTACTTGTTCCAGCCCCGAAACCGTTCCACCAACTAATTGTTTTAGTCCGGAAACTGAACCACCTACCGTTCCATCCACGGAACTAAATCCCGAAGAGGCTCCCTCAAACGAGGATAACGTTCCTGCAATTGGAGGTATGCCAGATCGTGTAGCTGGTGTGCTTGATTACGGAAATTCTACAGTTGGTTGCGGGACCACTGTTCATTCTGAGTTGGTTGTACAACCATCTGAGAAGTGTACACAACCAACTGGGGTGTGTACACAAACCGATAGCGGAATTACCCCACACCAAGTTGATCTGAACTTGGAGAATACCGAATTCGATATTGCCAGTCCTCCTCGTGCCCGGGGCCGTCCAAAAGTCAAACCCAAAAGTGTTGAAGCAAAACGCAATTTGGGCGTTGCGCTGGCAGCTGAAGACGCGGAAACGTTTGATAGTCAGTTAAGCCTAGCATCTGTCGCACAAGTCGTCGCAAATGCACCGACGTACAATAAGGCTGCCACCCTGTTATTCTGATTCAAGCCATTTGTGTTCGAAAAGAAAGCAAAACCTCCTATTGCGCGCAAAATCTTGTCACTGCCAGTATCGATGCCGGTGATTACAGCAAGCAAGGTAGTGCGAGTATTCCCTCGCGAGTTGCTTCGAATATGTGATGCAAAAGTTGTTGCTCTACAGAAGACCAGGTCGGGGTTAGCCGAACGAGATGTAGCCATAGAAATCATTGGTTTGGGTGTGTTTAGCACTGAAACTCTGACAATCATGAAAACATGGCACCGTGCAATGGAAACAATCAAACAGATCGACAAGATAATCAAGTGGGCTGAAGCTATTGACTTTGGAAGTCAAGTCCCCGAAGAGTTTCGTACGCAGAGAGCAGACAACCTCCCTACCAAGATCTACGATTTGCCGTTATTGTCACCAAAGGTAAGCCTTCGTTTTTTTCATGCATAACTATGTGTATTTCACCTATTAACAAAGCATATGTTGTAGAGTGAAATCCTAGAGCTCGCTGCAAAAGGATGGATTAGTGATGCTACGATGTGTATGATGCTGAATACAATATTCGGCTCAAATGAATCTATACTGACAATTGACCCATCAACAACCGTCATCGTGATAGACGGCAAGATTAGTACGGCTCGAACGACGCTTCAAAACATATTTTCTGCAATTAAGGAAGAGGTCGTGTTGATTCCAATCAATTGCAATGGGAATCATTGGTGCTCGATCGTGGTGCGACTGGAGACAAGTGAAGTATGCTACTACGACCCCATGCACTCGTCCTACGTCGTCAGTGTTCGGGCAGTGGCAGAGACCCTAGCAACGATGTTACCAAAGCCACCAATCTCACGCTATCGAGTCAGATTGTACGATGCTGACTTAGGGACACAGTTGAACAACTATAATTGCGGGATGTATTTACTACTCGCATTCGAGATGTTTGTAGGAGCGCGAGGAATTGAAACTTTGGACAGGAAGTTGGTGCAATATCTTCGCTACCGATACCTCAGAATGTGTATCTAAATACAATGTGTCCTTGAAATTACTCTGTCCTGGTAATTGGAGTGTAGTTAGAGCGTAATAAAATGAAATCGCTACTGTAATGCTCCTCCAACATTAAGCTGATGCAATATCTTCGCTACCGATACCTCGATATGTGTATCTAAATGTGTTCTTGGAACTACTCCGTAGCGATAATCGGACCGTACTTAGAGCGTAAGAAAATGCAATCTCTACGGTAATGCTCCCTCATCAGTGAGATCAATCCCAACAACCACACAAACGCATTTCCGGCTATACCAATTGATGCGTATACAACTGCACTGGCTCCAGGCCGAGTTGGTTGCAGTTGGGACGCTACTTGGTCATATTTGGGCTTGGTTGGTCATGGCTGGTGTCACTTGGGCACAGTTGGTTAGTCTTTCTCTTGCCAGTTGGTTAGTCTTTCTCTTGCCAGTTGGTTGCAGTAACACGTGCCATTGTTGAAAGAGAGTGAGTGCTGCACCCAACTGGTGCACATGAGACGGGGACCCATTTTACCCTAGCCCTTTTATTCCGTATCCGACAGGGGTATACGCCGTATACTATTGTTCTCCCCCATTCATTTTAGAAACGGGGGAAATCAGCCACACCCAGGAAGCCATGGCGCCGGATCTGCGCGTCAGAGCTGTGGTGCGACCGCCGCGACAGGGGAGGGCGAAGAGGCGGTCGACAGCGATGAGAAGTGGGCGGACTCGGCGGAGGAGGCAGTCGAATCGGGGAAAGAGGAGTCTGGTACCGGCAGCTCCTCGTCCAGACAGCGCCGGTCGAGGCTCCGACCACCTCCAGCCAACACAGAGCGGTGAGCTGCCCGTGGTGCTGGCACCTCCACTCGAGACGATAGAGTTTGGCTCTTGGGATTCTTTGGAGGCTTACCTAAAGGACTGTTCGGCCGAGACATACCAGATGAGGTTAGCGTTTTGGGTACGATAACTGATATCATTTCTTACTTCTACGTTGTTACGGCTGCTATATGAAGAGCTTCCGCGTGCGCACCAACAAGGTCGCATTGAGAAACAAGAAGATTACTGATTCAGCGTCCTCGAAGCCGCTTGTATCCGATGAGTGGGTGTACTACGGGAAAACGTTCGTCTGTACGCACGCAGGGAAATACAAGACGCGTGGTCAAGGCAAGAGCAAAAGGCAACAGTCGAGGGCTCTGGAATGTGACGCGCAGGTGTGTACTCTGGTAGTTGGGCTCATTTGGGCTCAACTGAACTCAGTTGGGTTCTGGATGGACTCACGAAATACTTTTGTCGTTCTTGTGTGGTGTGCAGATCAATGCGTGCGTACAAGTTGCCGATTCGGCGGCGGCAGTTCCTACGTTCGTGCTAAGGTTTACTTCCGCACGCTTGGAGCACAATCACCCGTTAACCAGGCATAAGTTCGAGAATTATCCTCACAACCGCACTGCGATCGAAGCTGAAGTGGCCCATACTGTCAGCGAGCTTGTCAAAGCTGGGGCCAAGAAGAAACGCATCCTACACTTCATCCACGAGAACTCAAATTGCAACCCAATGACCCAGGACGTACACAATTTGGTCCGAAAACTAAAGAAAAGGTGCCACACAGCTCCGAGCGCCGCAAAACGACTGAAGCAATGGATGACCGAGTTCTCTCAAGAGCCAGGCAATGTGGGAGGCGTTTTCGTCGATTCAGTGGATGATAAGGTTTGAAGTCTTTTGATAGTGCCATTTAATTTTGTTTTTCATTGACGAGTTATGTTGTAGACTGTGGCTACTTGTATTACGCTGCAGACTAAGCACATGCGGGAGCTCTTCCACCGCTTTCCAGAGGTCGTGATGATCGACGCCACACATGGTTCAAATTTATCAAAATACAAGGTCTTCTCCATCATGGCACACGACGCATTGGGCTAAGGCCAGTTTGTACAACACGCCGTTATTCAAAACGAGCGCATACCAACGCTTTCAATGGCACTAGAGGAGTTCAAGCGTAATAATCCTGCGTGGAGTCGCATCAATTGCATTTTGATCGATAAAGATTTTGGCGAGATCAGCGTGCTGAAAAAGGCTCTTCCGGATGCGAGACTGCTGTTGTGCCAGTTTCACGTATTGAAATATCTGCGTGAGCAGATTGCGTCAAAGGACTATGGGTTTACCTCTTGGCAAAAGCAGCAACTGGATGGGCTGATGAACTTGC
>BSXT01001251.1:0-11304 GCA_030267785.1 Phytophthora fragariaefolia
GTCTGTCGCCATCTAGATACTCACGATGCTCCTTCACAAGGCGCGCACGGTCGTCGTTGTGCACTTCCCCCAAGCGGTCCAAGAAAGCTTGCGCTTCTGAGCGCGTCTCGCGTCTCACCACCATTCTCTTCCTGCTTCGCCCAAGGTCAGCAAATTCTTGACTGAGGGGGAGTCTCTCGCTACCACACACTTTTCCCATCAGACCAAACGTGATTAGCTGACTCCATGAGGCCTTTATTTGCGGCGGATTTTTTTATAGACGAATTAGCACCTACCCCTGTGCATCGTTCTTTTTATGAGGGATTTGCTTATACTTGATTTGACTATATTTTGCCCACTTTTAGAGCCAATCCCTATACAAACATGTTGTACCTACAACATGAATTCATGTTGTTTTATACAACCTTGGTCTTTGGGGGGATAAAAGCTACAAATTGAACACGTTCTTTTGTACGATCTACAACAGGTGGATTATACAGAAACGTAGTTAAACATTAAACATCGATTATTGAACCTGAACCTAGGCGTAAATTTTACGGTAATTTACGCCATAACACACGCCAATTGTAGCGGTAGCTTTGGAAGCTCTGCAGCTCAACTTGGTTTACTCCTTTCCGATCGAGCTGTCCGTATTCGCTGATGCTACTTCTTCAATTAAACGAATATATTCTTCATCGAGCTCTAGATCGGAACCAACTTCGAGTGTAGTTGCACCAATAGTTGTCTTTGGTAATAGAGGTCGACCTCCCACTTGAATTGGAACTAACTGTTCATGTACACCCGGCTGTTGGCTAGCAAAACCTTGACGCCTAAACTCCAGTTGGCGTTGATTGTAGTTGGCCTTGTCACGGTGGTACTGACAAAATTTGTGCATCTGTCCATTAGATTTTATGGCGCGAAGGTTCTCGCAGCGCTTGCTAGGATATAAGCACATCACGCCTTCCATGTCTTCAAGAATAGGCTTTGCCTTCACGACATCGATATTATTCTGCATTGCTTGGAAAATAGCCTTGAATACGGTGTGAATAGATGACGGTCAATTTCAGAATGCCATTGCGAGAGGAACGGGGCATAAGCTCTTAACGACCCTGCACACTGGTATAAAGTACTATCGCGATGGACCATGCTGTTTCGACGAGGGCACTCCACGCAAAATAGGGACTGTAGCCGCAATGGGCAAGCCATGCTGAACACTGACGCCACGCATGAGAGATGACTCCTTCTGGGATACCTGCTGTGTTCACCACGTCCGCAAAAGGTTGTTTTTTATTTCGAAAATTAGTGACCAATACGCACAGGGGGCAGTCCCAGTTTACATAACTTCACTAGTGATATACGGGGCTTGAATCGAGACAGTGTAGCCTCCGAACTTGTTGCTACAAAATCCAGTAATAAAAGAAGCTTGAAGCCATGATTCAAATACCTCAAAGTATCGTAGACATACTCTTTGGTACTGCATCGTTCGTTTGGACCACAGCAATCAAGTGAAGTTGTTTTCGTCATCGAGAGTGAGTGGCTCCGCAATTTTCAAGTTTGACAAAAAATGCAAAACGAAAAGATTTCCATGCAACACCAGCCTTACATTTTCAGTAAAACTCCGCTCTGCGATAACGACAAGTTAAACGTCTGGTAGTCCCACCTTGCCTCACAAGGCGCATACGTGAGTGAGTCACTTTCTACAATCTAAGCAGCGCGAGTACAGACTACCCAGCAAGTAGGCATTAAATTGTAAGTAAAAGTGCTATCTTGAATGCAACACAATCTAGTTAGTGATAACGGTCGTCGCATTTGGTGCATGCAGCGAGTAAAACTACTCAAGTACCCGAAGTTTGTATTGACAAGAAAACCTCAAAGCTCTGCATCGATTCTGGTGGTGGCATAAGGAGTGCAGGCAATGTAGCTCAATAATTTGAAGTAGGGAATGGGACATTTGCCAAATGATGGCACTATTTCGATAATCTAGACAAACGATGATGACCTTCGCCAAATGATGGCACTCCGCTATATTGATGGCACTTAGCTCTCAGCTATTTATGATTGTCAGGCTGCGGCACGTCCGTTATTTATACGTGCCAGGATCACAAGCTGTCATCCAAAGAAGCGTTTTGCGAGTGGTAGGGAAACACTGAGTAATTCAACTGCCAAGCGGCGTCGCTGTGGAAACTGTGGTGGCTTCGGTCACAACACGCGCACGTGTACAAACCACGAGCCTAGTACACTAAAAGAGTAATCTTGCACTGAGCTAAGGTCATCATCGTTTGTCTAGATTATCGAAATAGTGACATCATTTGGCAAAAGTCCGTAGGGAATGATTTTGCTCACAATAGTGGCTTCGACTTGCTGTCATTACTGAGATTGTACGTATGGAGTTCAAGGATACTTAGGAACCAAAGTGGATGAATTTGTTCGTTGTTTCACGTCTACGACGAGTATTTCGCTTCGCTTCGAGGGTGAACTGTTGAGGTACTTGAAGAGCCACTTGCTTCTGAAGCTGAGTTTCCTTTAGTCACTGGTTTACATGCGAAACGTTTTCACCAGTAGCTGATGCTACTTCTTCAATAAGGCGAATGTGCTCCTCGTCAAGGTCAAATTCGGATTCGCTTCCGTCTGCATTTTTGGTAGGAACCGGTGGCTTTGGCAGCAATGGCCGTCCTAAAGCTTGAACCGGAGGAAACTTTGCACAAGTAGGTTGAGCTTGTTGTTGACGCAACATTCGCTTGTATTCAAGTTGGCGCTGGTTGTAGTTTGCCTTATCACGGTGGTACTGGCAAAATTTGTGCAGCTGTCCATTAGACTTTGTAACTCGAGGATTGTCGCAGCGCTTGCTAGGATACAAACACAGAAGACAGTCCTTATCACGTGGAGCCGCCGTTGCTGGAGCACTGAATCCGTCCTGTTGCATGCTTTATCGACAGTGTAAGAGTTGGAAGTGCTCAGATGAGCTCAAAATCAAGAATGAGACCACCAACAGCGATGATCAGCAAAGAGCTGGAAGTGTGCAAGAAGAATAGACTAGGACGTGTTGTGCTGTCGCTTGTGCGTGTCAATGCTAACTACGGGAACTAACAAACCATAATACAGTCTTTTCGTCTGACGACAGGCTTAGTGTAGCCTGGCACTGTAATCTACGTGATACCCCCTCTCCTGTCGACCTCTACAGCATCTACGGCGATACCGGCAAGTACCAGTAAGCATACTCTGGCAATACGGCCAGTTATCTGCGCACCTCGCAACCTTGTTGCTTTGCTCGTTTCATCTTACTTGATTCCGAGTGATAAATGATGTGGTGTTGCGCTATCGAACGAAACGTGGAGAGTTTTTGTCGTCACATTCGAGGTGCAATCGATGTAAGGCGCGGCTGTGCCGTAGCTGCTTGCTTCTCCATGAACTCGTCGGCACCGGACAATCTGTAGCAAAGCGCAGTAGTGCTCGGTGCTCCAGCCAGATCAACGCCGCTTAGTCTCAGATATATGAGCCAGGAACGTGACACCAAAGCAGCATTACCGCCGTGTCCGGATTGAAACAATCAAGTGCACTGGCCATTATCCCGTGCAAGTCGCATCGCCGACAGCCCGCTATTCGTAATGGGGCTTTCTAGACCGTTTTGCGTCAGATCTGAGACTTGAACTCTGTCTTTCCCCGAGCTCGAAAACCAAGGTGCACTCTAGATGACGATTTCTCCGGAATCTGCAATCGGTTACAACTGAGCTGTTCGGTCAAGTTGACACGTCGTGTAGTCCGCTCCAGATGTACCAATAGATTCGAGCTCCGTGCGCAACAGAGCCAGGACTTCGCAGTAAATGGTAATACTTCGTGCTGTATTACTACAGTACGTGCAACCTACTACGACGTGCACTCACACACGCGTGGTTTCATCTGAGCTGTATTACATACTACACTATTGTCGAAGATTGCAACAGCTGTAACACTCGATGGGTAGCAAGGCGCCCTATTTGTAGTGTTTGGTAACTCTTGGTTGCTACCGCGCTTGGGTTGCTACAGTAGAGAAGATCGAATGAATCGATTCTGAACTAGTTTGAACAAGGTACACGCATTGTTCTTGAGAATGCCAACCATGTCTTAACTTCGGGGCTGGACTGGCTCCGGAGGCACTGCACGTTGCTGTGCGCGGGACCACAAAAAACTACTTGAACATGTATTTGCTTAAAGCGTTGGTGGGTATGTACCATGCTAGGCTGTGAATATTCGCACTGATGCCGACCGCCCATTGCAACATTTCCGATTCATAGGTATAGGTAAACCCTAGTACTACAGCCCGGGTTGCGAGCCGCAATTCAACCAGAGGCACGGGGTCGGGCAGTGCGCTTCAACCAGTGTAGCCATGTGGTCTGTCGTGACGCGCATCAACGTGGGCGGATTGGACGCCGCCGTTCCGCCGTTGCACTCGAGCGCCGCCTGACCTCGTGACGATCCGGTGTCCGTTTGGCCCGTTGCCTCCTACAAGAACGCGCCGCCAGCAGTTCGTGCCCCGTCGCTCGTCTCAGCCACATCCCGTGCTAACGTGCCATTCTCTCTCTACTTCAATACCCCACCGTTCGTCATATCCCCCTCGTCAGTTCACAACAAGTAAAAGTCTTCTATCGCGTCCTCACCATCCAAATACTTATCCCCCCCTCCTCGCGATCCACTCGCTCTCGCAGGTGTCGTCACTACTCACCCCGCCCGATCTATGCTTAGATCCAACGGACAAGAGACGCGCCATTCCCCCCTCCACCACCGGCACAACATCTCCCCCCCCTCCCCCACCCAATGGTCTCATTCCCCAATCTGCCAAGTAGTGCGCACGTCACAGCACCAGTCGCGATGCCGCCCGCCATCTCGTGGACGCCGCTGCGCTTCCTCGCGTACGGCGTGGGCCACGTGCTGAACGACATGTGCGCGTCCACGTGGTTCTCGTACCTGCTCGTGTTCCTGCTGCACGCCGTGGACATGTCGCCCGTGGACTCGGCCGTCGTCATGTTCTGCGGCCAGATCGCGGACGGCGTGGCCACGCCGCTCGTCGGCGTCTTCTCGGACCGCTCGTCGGGGCTGCCGGCGCTCGGCCTGGGGCGCCGCAAGACGTGGCTGCTCGTGGGCTCGCTGCTCGTCGTGCTCTGCTTCTTCTTGGTGTTCGGGGCCTGCGCGCCGCGCTGGTTCTCGCCCGAGCCCAGCCGCCTCGTGCTGCTCGTGTACTACAGCGCGGCCGCCAGCATCTTCAACGTGGGCTGGGCCGCCGTGCAGGTCAGCCACATGGCCATGGTGCCCGAGCTCTCGGACGACGACAACGTGCGCTGCGTGCTCAACAGCACGCGCTACGCCTTCACCATCCTCTCCAACGTGCTCGTCTTCTGCGTCTTCTTGGTGCTGCTGCGCGTCGTAGAGCCCTTCGGCGTCCCGGACGCCGACAAGTTCACGCTGCTGGCGTACACGTCGCTGCTCGTGGGGGGGCTGTGCACCGTCGTGTTCCTGGCCGGCACGCCCGAGGACGTCACGCACAAGGAGGACGTGGCCGAGAGGAAGGACGCCGCCGAGGTGCTGGCGCAGAGCCCGGTGATGGCGGATCTGGAAGGACGGGGGCCCACGGCGTTCCCGTGCGACGGAGACTTGGACATGCCTGCCGTCGAGGTGGTGGGCACGTCGTCCGACAAGATGACGTGGAGCTGCTGGTTCAAGCTCGGCATGTTCTACGAGGTGGGGCTCGTCTACATGTGCACGCGGCTCGTGGTGAACGTCACGCAGGTGTTCATCTCCTTCTATCTGATCGTGACGCTCGACATGTCGGCCACGTCCATCGCGATCGTGCCGCTGCTCGTGTACCTCTCGGGCTTCCTGGCCACCTTCTTCCTGCGCTACTTAAACGAGTCGCTGGGACGCACGGGCTCGTTCGCGCTGGGGGCGGCGCTGATCGTGCTGGCGCTCGTGCTGTCGTACTTCCTCACCGCCGAGACGGCGACGTGGGTCTACCCCTTCTCGATCATCTTGGGCATGGGCAACTCCATTATCATGGTCACGTCGGTGTGCCTGACTGGCGATCTGGTCGGTAACAACGTCGAAAGCGGCGCGTTCGTCTACGGCGCGATGAGCTTCACGGACAAGATCTCGAACGGCGTTGCCATCCTCTTGATCCAGAACACTCGCCAGATGCTGCAGGACCTGCCGGAAGAAGATGGCGAGTTCCTCCGACAAGTGTACTGCGTCCTGCCCTCCGTCGCAGCACTCGTCGGATTGTGCACAGTCATGTTCATGACGCACTGCAGCGGCTCCAGCGATAGGAGGCGACGCAAGGTGGAGAGTACTTCCAGCAGCACTGCTGACGAAACCGAGATCCTCCTTGTGAACGATGAGCCCAAGTCCACGGGGTATGGGTCAGTCTAACTGTTTCCACTGCCAGGTTCGCGTCTATAAAGACTGACGGGCTCCGCTAAATGACCCAGCGCAGCCTCTCGCCTCGCGAGTCCAATGGGCTTCAAAACAGCTTTCTAATGACACGTATCAATTCCACGAACTACATGTATCAATCTTCTTCGATGTCACTGGAGAATTTTAAAAGGCATCGGCGTTGTCGCTTAGAAAATTTTGTTTATGAGCCTAGCCAACCAAACCAAACTTTTCAATCGCTGTTTCTTCAGCGGTGTCAGTGACGACGTGACGTGTTCTACCGACCCCCACTGGACATAGCTACATTGAAGCCATCCGAAGCTCACTAATCCTTATTCAGTACTTCGAAGTACTGTGAATACAAGTTCGAGTTTAGTACTAGTTCGAAGTACTAAACTCGAACTTGTATTCACAGCCAAGCTTGTTTGCATATTATGCAAACATCTCGGAGCGCGTTGAAAGCGAATATAGCGACGGAGGACTGAAAATACCTTTACCCTCGTGCTCTCATCAAACCAATTGAAGCATGCATGTCAGCAATTATGATCTCGCGTCAACGCTCGATCCGGTGCAACAGAGCGCTTGGGCATTTCTCTTTCATTGGGTCTAACGCCAACTATCAAGACGAGCTGACGTGCGATAAGGTCTGCTTAACTCGACAGAGAAATGGCACAAAAAAGCTAACGCTACCTACAGGAAAGCAAAGTGAATATCTGTGTTCAAGTATCTTCAATATGCAGCCTGTGGTGGTCGTATGGCAAGAAGTGTCCCTTCTTGAAGCTGCACATGCGTCAGTACGTTCGGTCGAGCTGAGCAAGATCTCATTCACGAATTAGTTCTGTAGCACATCAGCAACACTTACTCGGAAAAGTTTTTAACATCCCTCAACTCATTGAGAACTACAGAAATACGCCCAACAACGACGAAGGCATCATTTGCCTATATGCGAGCAAGAAATGCACAAATCTGCGCGCTTTGAAACGAGATGGGGAATTACGCCAGTTTTGCGCGATGCACCGCAGCTAGGCCAACTACAGATAACGTTGACTTGATCAGAAACGGTAGTTGGGACAGGAACTAGCTCATTCAAACCAATCTAGTGTGCCGAAGGGAGTTATTTGCAAAACCTCGAGGCCACCTTGCGCAACAACATCGAGGTAAGTGAGGAAGAGATATGAGCTACTGCATATTGCAAGTAAGGAAGAGATAGTTCCAATACCTTGAAGCATTCTTGGTTGACGATAGAGTACATGCCAATCCACAAGTTCATCGAATTAAAAAAGGGAGTAATATCTGAACGAGTAAACAGCAATCCACACAAAAATCTCACTACACTTGCTTGTTTTTTGGATGCAATTTAATTCAAAGCTATTCCAAGGCACTAGTATGCACTATAGTAAATCAATTAGGAACATCATTCTTGTTGAAGTTAGGCATATTTAACGACAAATAGGCGAATCAAAGCTGAATTTTTCGATAGCCGATTGGCACAGTGAACATTGTGAATTTTCTTCATAGCCATATAATACCAAAGATTCCTTACACCATGGTTGCTGTGGACGGATGCTCGCTTCAATTTATTTAATTTTTCGAATAAATATTGAATAAAAGACAGAGCTAACAAATCATTTCAGTTTTGTTGTACTACAGTAGCTAGGAAACCGCAAAAAGAAAATCCTCTTAGCAGTATCTGAGCGCTGCATAATCGTTAAGTGACGAAAAAAATGTCCAAAGAAAACCACAAATTTGCACTGTCACAGTTTCCCATGCTTTGACGCTTGAGAGTTTATTTAGATCTGCTTAACAACGTCATAGTATCTGTAGAGACACAGTCCGTTTTATTATAGACCTATAGGGCGGAGCTGAGCAAGCAACCTAGCTCTTCGACTTCAGCTTCATATAGTCCTTGTACAACTGAGCAGGTGCATTCTGTCTCAAGAAAGCCTTTCCATATGCTTTGTAGAGCTGGAATCTCGGGTCATCGCGTGGAGTAAAGTCAGAGACCATCAGCTTTTTCTTAACTACGTGCGGCTCTATATTTCTTTCCAGCCACTTCGCGATTCTTGCAGCTGGGGGGGGGTTAAAATTCCCTTCCCTTTCTTCTTCTTTGGCGCTGTGAGTCCAAAAAAAGCGTTTCTCCCGTACCGAATGAAGCAATAGCGTGGATGATGACGAGTCATCAGGGGGTGCATTTGTAAACTTTCGCACGTTGGCGTTCGAATTTACCGAGCTTGCACTGCTGATTGACAAGAACATGACGATCACAAGGAGATGAACATTTCTAATGGTCATGATCTGGTTTTCTTGACGGGCCCAGCGATTGTCCTTCGTGTGGAGCCTGTGCGTCGCGACTTTCAAGGTACTTCGGGAATAGGGATATGATGTAAGCGTGGACTTCGGCTCTGCGCTGACTCTGACTTTCTTTGGGCAAATCCCACGATAATCACGTTCGGACTGAAATCATTTTTCAGACCGAATGGAGAAAGTAATGGACACTCCTATTATAATGCGCATGGATGTTTATCTTAGTCTCGCGCAGCAATCGTCTGGAGTCTGTGCGCCAACGAACAGCGCCTTTCGAGCTACGTCTGAGTTAAAGCTCAGCGATGACTTTGACCGTCTCAAACGATAGGGCAAATCCCAGGATGACGTCAATTCTGTCTAAATGTACAGTTCCCCCCGCTGAATCTGGAAAGGGGAAACTATTATACAGTACATGTTACGAGACAATATCTACATATGTAGACACTAGTGTGGTACAGAAGTCCCCGCCAGATTTACCAGAGTGGTACTAATAAAGGCTGCAAGGGCTGAAGTTTCGCACAGGGTTGACATGGATGCAAATGTACGAAGTATTAAATTAATGAAGTTAATGTTTAGTTGAGAATGCGGCGAATGACCATCGGCCCGATGGCATCGGGCTAACGATGACTCCAGCAATTCCGTTGGCGTATCTGCGTTCTAAGCGTGCAACGCCCATTCCAAGCTGCGAGAATGGATAACTTTTGCTGAGATAGTCCTACTGTGTATCTACCGACACTGTCCTCTACGTTATTGCCTGTGAACCGACTTTAGCACCGACACTTTGCCTCTTAGATAAATGTATTAATAACTCAGTACATCGAGTTGACGGCTAGAGCAAATCTTGAGCACCTACGTACAATCTCTGCCAGGTACATAGCTGGTCGCGGGGGGAAATCTGGCGGGGACTTCTGTACTGACATTTTTAAATGTAGAATACTCCGGACCGACATGGCTGAGATCACAACTCTCAGTTTCCCCTTTTGCCACTTTCATGAAATAAAATCGCTAATTCAGTACATAATGTAAAACAGGTGTGTCAAAACTTGAGCACAACAAGACTTTTAATTAAGTCTATTAATATTAATAACTGTAGTTATAATAAAACTACAATTAATAATCTCCTCATTGCACGTGTTACATGTAGCGATAAAATACTAATAGTACCACGGCGATAACATATTTAACTTATAACTATAAAACAGTAGTAGAAAAAAGTAGTAATAGATTATCAGGTAGAAACTATCATGTTTTTTATACACTAACTAAGCCGAGCTAATGCACAGAGAAGCTCTGGATTTTGTGCTGAAGTTTATGAAAGATATTAAGCTAACTTGAGCATTCTCCTCAGTATATGCGGGAAAACATCTCTGAGTATTATTGCTACCAATTGCGAAGTATCCTAGCCATGTACGTCCACTTGAGCGTTATTTGAATTATGAGATTATAAGAAACATGCACTCACATCGAAGCCGACGGCCGAGCAGAGTTCTGAGAGACAGCGCCTCCGCCAGGACACTGACCACGGACTGCTTGCCTTCTTACCATTATTACTCCTACAAGCTAGTGTTTGAGGTCAGTTTCAATAATCTACTACTACTACGAGACTATTCCTTGTTTCTGTTGTAGCCACGCAAGAAGCTATGCAGCAGAGCAAATCTGCCCAAACGCTGCAGTATCAGCGTAATGGGCAAGGTAAACTAACGATATACGATTGTATCCATAGGTTTTGCTGTAGCGCTTGTGCCAAGAAGAGAGCCTAAATAATGTATCGAGCATTGAGCACCTCTGTCAGCATATTGACGTTTTTAAGTAGTTCGAAAGTTCTGAGGAGCAATCATTTCCGTTGGTTGCAAAATATGCAGCAATTTGGACCAAAGTTGATCTTCAGCAGCTAGAGAACGGGTGTTTAAATGAACCTGCACTCACTTCGTGGTGCCCTGATTTTTCGCGTTTGCAGTATGAACATGTACAGTTTGTCTCGCTACTTTATTTTGAAACTCATCACGAGAGCCTCGGAGGTAAACTATTGAATAGTACTAGTTACCGTAGCCTTAACGCTAAAGGGGTAAAACTCTCCACTACTATCGAACCTTGCCCGCGAACTCACTGTTCACTGTAAATTACTGATTGCAGGTGTAGATTCACTGTGTTGTAGCTGCAGCTACATCGTGCAGCCGTTGCAGGGGTCTGGCCCAGCAACAGCATCACGGAGTTTCACAACGGAAGAGCGAGCGAGCAGAAGCAGTTGCAAAACCAACGACGAGTCAGAAGGACGCACAGAGAGAACTAGAGCAGGTAGTTCACTCTAAGCAGGAGCTCAATTCATTCACTTCTACATTTGCATTGAGCGGCAAACAACAAAGAATTCTTTAATTGGGGAGTCGCTCCCAGCATGGAGGAAGCCGACGAAGCGATGGTCCCTCACCCCGTTGGTGGGATGCCCATAGCGGTGTATCCGCCGCTGCCCCCGTTTGCAGATCACGACCTGCAGCTTCTAGAGACGACAACGCGGACGGCAGTGATCCAGGGCGGTGAGACCAGGCGCCAAGTCGAAGCCCTAGCCCACCACGCTGTTGCAGCCCAACAGAGGACTGCCGAGCAGCTGGGCCAGGTGCAGCAGCA
>BSXT01001252.1:0-14863 GCA_030267785.1 Phytophthora fragariaefolia
TGTTGACAGGTAGCGCCAAGAGGAAGTCGGCCCGGGGCAGGGCAATCTCGCCGAGTGCGCAAGGACAAGTCTCGCTGAGGCAGCGAGCCGGTACGCCCGTCAGCCGGGGTGCCGCAACTCTTCTAGCCGAGTAGCCGTTGCTCTCGGTGACCCGTAAAAGCGCTCGCGCACCGCCGTCCATCCTTTGGTGGAGGGCACGGGATCAAGGCGGAGGTCAGTGAGTCAGCTGGCTTCCCAAGGTTTCGACTGGCTGGGTTGCCTGGTCTCGGCGGGAGCTGCCACTGCTGTCCCGGAAGGGCCGAACCGCTAGGGGACCCCTAGCACCGGCCGATAAGCGCTGACTTGCTCGGCGGTTGTTGTGTCTGTAGGAGGACTAACTTGTGCGTTCTACTACACCACAGGTGGATTGGACTACCTGAATCCTCCAAGGGCTTAGACGGTAAGCCAAGATGGATCGAGGGGAGTTCCCTCACCTGACCGACTCTCAGTTCGAGTCGGTCTGTAAGATGGCGGGCATCTTTTGGACGGACGCTATCCGTACCCTGGCGACGGCGACGCCCGCCGAGCAGGTCGAACGCGGTAACGCGTTCGACGCATATGAGCGAGGGTTGATCGCTCATGTGAGGAGTAGCCTCCAGGCCCACGCGGCCGAACCGAGATTGGCGGGTCCAAAGCCGCTTCGGCTTAAGGTTACTCCTTTTGATGGGAAGGAGGGAGAGAACCTCCACTTCTGGGTTCGAGAGGTAGAGCTCGCGATGGACGTGGCTCTCGTCTCGAACGACCGACTACGCGTCGCTTTTGGCCTCTTGCATCTTAGCGGTCGGGCTCAGACTTGGGCGTATACCCGAGGGGCGACATCGCCTGGGTGTTTTTCATCCTGGTCGCAGCTCTGTGAGCAGCTGCGAGCCGCGTTCCTTCCGGCGAACTACGAGTATCGCCAGCGCTCACGCTTTCTTGCCTGTAAGCAAGGAAGGCGTGAGCTGCATGAGTACATCCAAGAGATGCGTGTACTCACTGCGGCTCTGGTGGGGAATCCCCTACCTAAACACATCAAAGTGACTGTGTTCATGGATGGCCTGAGAGTTGGCCCGGCACGCACGTAGCTGTTCCGCGTGCATGCCAACACGATGGAAGAGGCGATTCAGATCGCTCTTCAAGAGGAGTGCAGTCATCGACAGGCTCGTACTCCGGCCACTGCCTGGCAGGGCAACTCTGCGCCAGGTAGTCCGCAGGGTAGTGGTAGCCCAGGCGGTGGGGCTACGAGTAGATCTGTTCCCATGGAACTGGGTCTAGCCGGGCAGCGAGATATCCGCTGCTTTGGCTGTGGAAGGCTGGGGCACATGAAGCGTGTCTGCCCAGCCAGAGGACAGCAGAAGCCGTCCTTCGGGAAGTCGTCAGGATCGAAGGGTCGCGTACGGCAGACGCGACCCAAGAGCCAGAGAAATGTAGGACATCAGTAGGGGCGGGGCGCGCTACTGGGGAAAATCGAAGTCTTCATGATGGGCGTGTGGGAGGCACACGCCATGGAGGCTTAGCCCCTGAGAGTCTCGGAACTCTTGAGTCGAGGAAGAACAGTGACAGACTGCTGGTTGTACACGGTCGTGTACGGGGGTACGAGTGCCCCTTCCGAATCTTAATTGATTTGGGGGTGTCGAAGAATTTCGCACACCGTCTGTCGGTGGCAAGAAATGCCGACAAGTTTGCTGACGCCCTGAGGGAGAACTCGGGCGCCGGGCCAGTCTCAGGGAGACTCGCCAATGGATCCTTGGTGGAGGAACCAAGGGTCCTGATGGATCTGTCTGTCAAGTTCAAGGACTTTGACAGGACAGAACGGTTCATTGTCCTCGAGATGGACAGGTATGACCTGATCTTGGGCATGCCATGGCTTGAGAAGCATGGGCCCTGGATCGATTGGCGCGGCAAAGCTATTGGAGCTAGTCGACCCGCTCTTTCTGACAGAGCTTTGGTGAGTCATGTTCCCACTTCTGTCAAGAGCAAGGGCGTCAGTCAGGACCGCCGGGGGCTTACGCATCCGAGGAGTTTATGGTAGTCACCGAGGTGGTCGGCGTTCCCCAAGAAGTCGCAGTGACCTCTGTGAAGGAGAGCGCGGAAGCGCCTCCAGGAGTAAAACCGAGGGAGCCTCGAGAGGCATGACGGTCGGGTTGGGCTTCGTGCCCTGTGTGTGGGGCTAGACTCCGACACGGGTAGTCGTCGCGCCGTACGGGCTTCGACAGATAAGGTGCTGCGGGCTGCACACCAGGTGGGTAACTTAGTTCCACTAGAGCAAGGGATCTCCCGAAGGGAGCCCAGCGTGGGTAACGTAGTTCCACTCAGAGTTAGAAATGCTTTGATAGCCTGGGAGGCAGGGGACACTGCCTCTAATGTGGGTAACTTCGTTCCACGTGAGCCGATAAAGGCTAAGCAAGAAGGGAGGGCCGGGGAAGACGCTTCCTGTGTGGGTAATATAGTTCCACACAAAGCCAGTATGGCAGACGATGCCCGGGATGAGGCATCGGCGGACGTGGGTAACATAGTTCCACGTCGGGGCCGGCGCCGTAGACGTCGACACCGCAAGTCGGGTCTGCCGTCGCAGACCGGAGTCGCTCAAGGCGACTCGGAGCCGAAGGCCAAGGCTCCTCAGACGCGGTCGTCAAACGGACACTATCACGTCATTGATAGTGAGACCGGTCTCCGTGTCAAGGCAGACGCCGCCCAGTTGGAGGCAACTTCTGAACCTCGAATAGATGTCGTTGGACGACTTCTTGGCGGAATTAGAGACCAGAGAAATCACGGAGATGGTGCTCCTACGGCCGGAGCCCACTCGCGAGGGGTTGAACGCCTCCTCGGTCATGGACGAGGATGTTCTGGAGGAGTTCAGAAAGCAGTGCGCGTCGCGCTTGGCTTCTGAGATCCTCAAGAACCCTAAGGATCCGGTGTATCCTTTGGTGAAGGAGTTTGAGGACGTGGTGTCCAACGACCCACCTTCTCAACTCCCGCTGGATCAAGGCATTAGGCACGAGATCGATCTCGTGCCAGGCACAAAGTACTGTGTCACAAGGCAATGGCCCCTGCCACGAGGCAAGTGTGAGGTCATCGATGCCATCTTTGCCGCGAAGGCTTAGGCGGGCATGGTGCGGGAGTCGAAGTCTCCGCACTCATCGCCTACCTTCTTTGTTCGGAAATCGAACGGGAAGTGGCGGCTGGTTCGCGCTTGTAACAAGCTGAACAGCGCCACGGTGCCAAGCGTATCCGATCGTAAAGATCCGTTGTGACCCGACTAATATGAGCCAGCTCATAGTAGGGTCTGCGCGAACGCGCATCGGCAAGCACATTGAGCTTGCCCGGCTTGTATTCAACGCGGAAGTTGTATTCCGCGAAGAATGACAGCCAACGAGCCATTCGCTGCGACAAATGCGGCGAGTTCGTGGCTGTCCGCAAGGACGCGTGGTTGGTATAGACCACAAAGGGCCTAGAGCCCAGGAGGTGCACCCGGAACTTGACAAGGGCGTACTTCATGGCAAGTAGCTCCTTATCATGAACGGGGTAATTCCGTTCGGCAGCCTTGAGCTGCATGGACTGGAACGAGTTAACCCTCTCGTGTCCATCCTCATCGGACTGCAGCAAAGCGCAGCCGATAGCGTAGTCTGAAGCATCACAGATCGCTTTGACTCGTCTGGCCGAGCCAGTATAGGCGTACGCTGTAAGCTCGCCTTGATGCTGTCAAAAGCCTCTTGGTGTTGGCGTTCTCAACGCCAGTCGGTGTCCTTCTTGAGAAGGTCCGACGGGGGGTTTGCAAGGTATCGGGATGATAGAGCTTTGCCTCTCTGACGCGATTCTTCGCCCGATGAGTTTCGACTTTGTCTTCGGTCTTCCGGCCGATGACCACGGCAACACCGGTATCTTGGTGTTTGGATGCCGTTTGAGCAAGATAGTGCATCTTGCCCCTGTCCTCGACACAGTCAAAGGCGAACAAGCCGCACGGCTCTTCGTGAACTGTGTCTTCTGACATCATGGTCTACCGGAGACGATTGTCTCCGACCGTGACCCGCGGTTGACCGCTGCGTTTTGGAAAACTCTGTTCTGTCTTTTAGGAACGAAGTTGAGCATGTCAACTGCGGACCATCCCCAAGCGGATGGTCAGACGGAGCGCGTTAACCGCGTGCTCGAAGACACTCTTTGTAGTGTCTGCGCGGAGGCACCTCGGACTTGGTCCGACATGCTTCCAATGGTTGAGTTTGCACTCAACAACGAGGTGCACGCATCAACAGGGTTTACCCTGTTCTACCTGAACGGGCTGCGTCACCTTCAGGTACCGCTCACTTTGCGTGGGGGCACCCGGTCTTCAGGCCTAAGTGGGGGACGGGCTCGGAAAGAGCTTTCCTCTCAAGTATCGGGTTGTCGACTTTGGTAAGGGACGCGATGGCCCAAGCCCAAGATAGGTAGAAGGAGTACTCTGACCGAAACGGAAGAGGAAACTTAAATATATTTAATGTGGGGGGCTTAGTTCTACTCGACACGAGAAACCTACCTTTAGATACGGCTAGCTCCGTGGGGGGCAACAAGCTGAAGCATCGCTTAATTGGACCCTTCGCGGTCCTGGGTAGGCATGGCAATGCCTACACCATCGACTTGCCTAAGTCGATGAAAACGCACCCGACATTTTATGTGGGTCGTCTCAAGCGGTATCATCATCCGCAGGGGCAGTCTGCCCCAGATGACCCGAGTCAGGGTCAGGAGGAAGTGATTGAATCACTTCAAAACGATACAGAGTCTCAGACACCGTCGGTTGTCCCGCGGAAGCCGGTGTAGGCTCGCGGTAATAGCCCCGCTGGTCATATGACCAAGATGCGTGCGGTCGGAGCTCTGCAGCAGGGGACATAAGCCTGGTGGCCCATCGGTGGCGCACCATACGCGTGAGAGCCGTATGACGGAGGGTAGCCGTGCGGCAGGGTCTCACGGAGTGCCCGCAGCTCAGATCGGAGGTGGTAAACCTCCTGGCGAAGTGTCGACACTTCGCCAACGGCCGCTCGGCGGTCAACACGGTCATGGAGATCACGGATCTCATGACGGAGTCTCTGGACCTCAGCACGGAGGTCCTCCAGAGCCCCCTGCATCCCGGACTGGGCGGCAGCTTGACCGCCAGGGCCAAGACCCAACGCAATCTCGATTGCGTAAAGGCGATCACGGAAGAGACGCATCTCTTCCTGTTGCAATGCAACCGCTGGGTCGACGGTCCTCGACGGAGATCGAGAACTCCCAACCGTTGTCGGAGGCCCGTAGTCGTACGAGGCCTCCTCCGGCTCTTCTTGACCAGAACGGAGACCTCCCCTACCATGTGAAGCGTGTTCTCCAGGAGCGGCGCGTTCATGGGAAGCGCCAGCTCCTTCTGAAGTGGCGCGGATACCCCGCGCCACAGAACTCGTGGGAGTCGGAGGATCGGCTCCGGGTTGACTGCCCGAAGGCTGTCGTGGTCTGGGACCAGAAGCGACAGCAGCTTCGTAAGTAGTCCGTGGCTTCTTAGCCATCCTACGAGGTATGGTGACCTTGGCATAGACACCATACCCGCGCTCATCACGAGCGCTACCCTCCACGGCAAGCTGCCGCTTAGCGATGAGGTGGGCAAACTCAATGCGGAGTTCACGCTGGCCAAGGAGAGAGGACAGCGCAAGGTCCGCTTTGAGTTGATCCAACTGTGGCGAAGCAGCTTCACGAAAATTGCTGACGTGAGGGAAGCTTGCACACGGTCCGTCCGGACGGCCGAGTATCGGAGGGGGTACTCCGTTGATCTGGCGCGATCAAGTTTACCTTCTGCTCACCTTGTGTACCCGACGGCTGGGCGGGTTGCACTTTTGTGATGATCACGAGGACGTCAGTGGTGGCCAAGGCGGAGATCAGGGGATCGGGGTGATGTCCGCGCGGATATCCTTCACGCGGGCGTCGGTGTGTTCTGGTCGGTCTTGTCGTGGGCCGATCACGGGGGGTTGTCCTTTTCTAGTCCCTTTAACTTCGCTTGCCGCCTCCTCTGGCGGGGTCTTGGGTTGATTGAGACTCTGCGATCATACACTGGCCAAGCTATCCAGGCGTAGTTGTTCTCTTGGTACACGTAGTAGCCCTTCGTCGGGTAGGTCGATACACCTCCTTCCCCGGTAGTCTAGGAGCCACTTGTGTCTTGCAAGGCAAATCGGAGTCTGTTATTTATCTTAACCTATATCCTACGTGGCCAATAAATCAGGCATCTCTTGCGTTTCCGTGGATGACTCGCACTGGCTCCCAGCCGCCATTAATTCCGGTGTACCACTTAGGCGGTACTATGTGTCCGAGATCGGGATCGGGATCGAGGTTAGGGTCGTGCCCACGATCGTGATCCTTACCGAGATCGTGATCGTGGCTATTCTTGAGATCAGCGTCGTCATCACTTCCTGGGTCGATATCGCGATCATCCTAGGGATCAGTATCCCAATCACTGCTGGGATCGGTATCGTGATCGCAATCAGGATCGTCGTTGTGATCGTCTTTGGAGTCGGTGTCATGATCGTTTTCGGGATTGATGTTTCGATCGTCGTTGGGATCGGCACCGCGATCGCAAGTTGGGATCAGCGTCGCAATCATTCCCAGGATCGCAGTCGTAATCATCATACCGAGATGATTACTCCGAGGTGTAACCATGATGTCTGGTCCCCGCAACTCTAATCCTTTGACGTGGTCCAGATCATTTTCTCCCCATCTAATCCCTGATTGATCGTGAGGGACGTGGGGAGGGAAAATTCTCTCAGCGCTTCTCCACACAACTCTTGGTGTTGATATCCTTGCTCAAGGACCCATGCCCAAAAGACCGACTCAGCTTGAGGGAAGCCAGTGGTCGCTTCGGGTTGGACCCAAGGGTAACCCCAGACGGGGTGGAGTCCACCCTTAGTCTCCGGCTTCTTACAGAGACTAGTGAATTCCTTCAAAGGAATTCTGTGTGGTGCTAAAAGTACACACCGAGCGGTCTCGAAGTTCTCTTGGAACAGAGGCTCGTTCATGACGAGTTCGCGCTCGAAGGCGCCCCTGGAGGTATAACCTCCTACTAGAACGCGAGGGTCTTGCAGCTTCTCAAGGAAGCTCGCAGCCCCGGTCCCCTCGTCGGGCGGGTAATAGCCTCGGGGATAGGCTTTACCGCCAGCCGTCTGGGTTGATTGCACAGGCACGGAGGCCTGTGCTGACGGCAAGTTGCTGGATTGCAACTGGGCAGCATGGTAACGCTCTTGCTGCCCGTCGAGGTTATTGGAGATCTCTTGAGGTTCTGGGACTGCGCCCTCCTCCTACTCGTCATCAGACGAGGAGTCAAACAGTCCTCTGAAGAAGTCGCGCGCCTTGCGGCGCGGCGACTGAGAAGCGGAACGCTTCCTAGAGCTCGCTGTCTCCTCCTGAGCTGCAGCGGCTCCTTGCAGCTGAGTTGCGGCACCTCGAACTCGTGCGAGTTCTTCACTGAGTGTCAGGTTTCTGACAGGCAGCGACCGCAGTCCAGACCCGGTGTCAGGGTCGCTGGCCGTCCTCGCAGCTTTCGCTTGCGGGTCAGTCTGACTTGGCGAAGGCCGCGTCTCGCCTTCACTGATTGCAGGAGCAGCAGGTGCTGGAGATGCAGCCGAGTGAGAGCCCTCAGCCTCATGGGGGTCACTCTCGTCCCCCAAATAGAGCACACACTCAGGGTCTGCAGGAGACCCAGGACTGTGGTCCCGGTATGCGAACCGTGGGTTCGGGCGGTCGTCCGGAGGGATATCCGGCGACCTACTACGCCGCGAGTGCGTAGATGATGGTGCGTTGGACGCAACAGGCGATTGAATCGCCGCGGAAGCCGCCGCAGTGGCTTCCGCAAGTGCTGAGGCTTGGCCACGAGGCTTCGCCTTGGGCTTAGGCGCCCCGGCCGCCTTCTTGGCAGGCGCCTTGGCGCTGGAACGTGTGCCCTTGCGGGGCATGTTCCTTGGTCGAAGTGGAGACCAGTTAGGGAGCAAGGCGAGGCGCCCTTGCTCCAGCAGCAGAGTGAGCAACGGCGCAGAGCGCCCGGTTGCTTGTCGATGGGAATTGATCGTGCGAGGAAAGTATGTCCTCGCACCAGAATAGGTCGATATTCGACGCTAAGTGGAACGGGGTTACATATAAGAGTGCCATGTCACTCTTCCCCTGGTATGGTAGACACTAGTTATGTGCTACACACATGGGTACACGGGGTTGGTGTGCCCGCAGCCACCCAATAGGGGGCTGGTGCATATTATATAGGTTTCACTATAGGTAATAGTTAGTCTGTATTGCAGGCCAGATTTGACCATTATCTATTATAGTGAAAACCACCCGGAATGTCTAATCGGATAGTAAATCGGCTGATTTGGTGCCTTATTTAGAGACAGGAACCCTTATTTACTTCGACCCATCCCTTATTTAGAATTGGGTAGCCCTATTTATAATCAGTCGTACACAACTTCGCGTCAAAGCTATTTTAGAGCCGGAATCGATTTGGTCTCTAAATAGGCTGAAATGTCAGCTACAACCTCGACATTCCGAGGAAGTCCGCCTAAATAAATACACCAAGCAAACAGCAATGCAAACACTAGCCAAGATCTCAGCCAAAATCGAAGGAATCAGCAGGACGATCAGAACCAGCGTCCGTGCCGAGGCGCAGAGTTTGGCTTCGACCAAGAGGGCAGTTTTGGTGATATCTACGCGAGAGCTGAAGAGCGCATCGTAGCCGCGCCCAGTTCCCAACTCCGATTTAAGCCTGATTACTCTGATTAGTACCCTCATTAGCTTCATATTCAGTCCAAATTAACACGTATCGTTTTTGCTCACCGCCCTGATTTACTGAGCTATACGGAGTGACAAAATGACCGGTTTTCACAAGACTTAGTGTAGTTATTTTGCTTGATGTATTGCTGCCAATACACTGATGGCTGGTGAGCGGTGGTTTGGCTCAAGGTTCCCACTCACTCGAGAACCTGATGCCTGCGGCGCAAGTGGGAACCCCAGCTGGATCACTGCTGTGCCTGTCGTGGCGTTCTGCTTCGGCACTCACGTGCTTCTAAGTTACCTCTATCTACTTTGCCACTGCTACGACTGTAACTCTGCGTAGTAGTACCGGTGGTGTGGATCCTAACAACTCTCAAAATGAGCCGGCGATGGCACAAGACAGTCCACCAGCGGATATGGGTTTTGCTCTAGTTCTCTGGATTTATTCCAGAGTTTTAGGACGATCCTCTAACCCACTGCACCGTTCAGACCCTATCATTTTTTATAACTGCAGTAATATTATTGCCGTCGCCAGTATTTCAGTTACTTATTATGTATTTCAGAAAAACCAATTCAATTTTATATTTTATTTTCCGAGCCCTGCAGTTTCCTCTGAGCTTCCCGTCGTTGCCCAGATGATCCATTCACGTCACGGACAGCTCACCCACAAGTTTGACGAGGCGACGTTGCACAATATCGTTGCCGAGTTCAACGAGCTACGCCGCGAGTACGACGTGAGCAATAAGTTCTGTCAAGCTGTCAAAGAATCCGACAAGCCGCTCACCACGTTTGATGATATGTGGGCGGTCGGAGATGCAGCAAGTAAGTTTCCGACTCTGGCCGGGCTCTCTGGTGGATTCGCGTCGGTATTTCCGAACACAGCGCCAGTGGAAAGTGATTTCTCTGTGATAAACTGCAAGAAATCCGACAAGCGCACATCACTCGCAGATCTCTCTTTCTCTCGAAAGCATCGTTCATTGCAAGCAGTGAAAGGAGCTGTCTTCACTGTAGGTCGAGTCATCTGCACCGCACTAAATATACTGCATGTTGCATCGGACCCACATTTCCCACATTGAAAAACGGAATCTGGTCATATTAGGGTTAAATGTGGGAGTTTCAGCGATTCCCACTTTTGACGAGGTCTGCTCAATACTCAAGGAAATGGAAAACGTTTATGCTGATGTATAATACAACTAAGGTATCTAAACTCCTGGAGCTAGTGGGAACGCTTGCACGTGAAATGGCCTTGTGAAAATAACTCGGCTGGTAAACATAACTTGCTACAACTATATTTCAAAGTTGACATCTTCGCTTGGTTCAGAGACAATAAAAACATGTTTTCTGCGGTTGCTATCTTAGACACAATTTACTTCGGAAACTCTATGTCTACTGCAGCGCAAGAACGTTTTCTTCAGCATGAGCGGCTATGTAGTGACGAACACGGGACAAGTCTCGATGAAGATCGAGGAGAAATGCATTGCCTTATGAAGGCAGATACCGACATCTTCGCAAAGATCTGAACACTTTGCCCAAGATTTCCAAGTAAAAGGGTGGAACAGAGACGAGGAGATAATTCCTAAAAGTAGAGAGCGTTCAGATCTTTCCGACTCTGTGCATACTTTTCATTTGCTAAAATCCTACCGTTGCTAGCCGATCATTTGCTACTCAGGCCCTGTTGAGGCAGTAAGGACGACACTTTCCTTTTGACGATGGGCCCCAGTAAATGCCCCTTCGCCACACCAACGGCTACCGCCTAAGAGTAGTTGAGGCCTTCATCAAGCGGCCTGTCGGGTTGTCTATCCGTGCCCTCGCTCGAAACCGCGTTCTCAAGCTCGGTATAGGAAAATGCGTGGTTTGATGACAGAGTGATGCATGGATGGATTCAAGCCTAATGTTACTAGTTATTCTCTTTTGATGCTCCATACATTGAAGACCCACAAAGTGGACAGCGTGCTGGACGAATAGGGAGCCATGGGAGCCAGCGTGCACTTTGTGCCGCCAGGATGCACCGGATGCTCAGCTTGACGTTGGGGTGATATCGCCGCTAAGGACACGCCTCCATCAAACCTGCGCCCAAGCTACTGTTTTGAGCGCCTTACCAATGAACTCGGCTGAGCTCCGACGCTACATGTTCACTTCGCGCTCTCAGCAAGATCTCCTCCGACACTGTGCATCACTCTTTTGACAAGACGGGGTGGGGTCATTCTTCGGCTATACCACTACTACTGACGTACAGTGCGTGCTAGAATAAGTGAGGCTGATGAATGTAGTCGACGCCCAAGACAACGACACCTCTCTAATTGAAGAAATGATAAGTGGGGTGGACGAGATTCCAATCGAAGCGATCAGTGTTTAATTTTCATTGGACAAATACATGCAGGAGTTTTCCAAGTCAGGTCAAATCCTAGTAGAATCTCTATTTTTAGTTAGTGTTCAGATCTTTTTGCTGTGCGAAGATGTCGGTAGATTCTCTAAGACTGTACCGACTAGTATCCAAGTGTTTTCATTCACATTCATGCTACATTTTTGGAATTTACTTCTTCTATTTTCAACAAAAGAAGCCTTCAGTCCGCAAACGTGAAGTACAGTAGTAGTAATAGCACTAGTATTAGACAAATTTGGGCGGGATGCGATGAACGTAGATGCAATCGTACGGTACTGTACTGGTAAATGAGTCAATATCGTTTAAAGATTGCGCCATGGAACGAAGTCACCAACAAGAAACACGACCGGATAGGAACAGGAGATAGGACGGATAGCCGACAAGCAGCCGGCGCCGAGGAACCCGAAAGGACTGGTTGTGTTTAATAGGCTACCTCTGGTCGCTAACATGTGTTGTAGACTGTACAGTGCTGTAGTTCTGTACAGTGTAGCTCGGATTGCGTTTATTATTGAATGTAAACACACAATTTTGCCTCAATAAAGAACACCTGAAAACACACGGTAATTTGACGTTATGGGTATACAGCCATTCTCGTGATTGCGGAAATATTCTAAATTTTGTTAGTCAGGGACGGGCCTGACGTCGCCTTTAGTAAGTACTACGCAGTACACCAGAGGGCAACCATAACTACTCAAAATAGGTTGATCACAGAAAATCAACTGTGATAAGTCAGTGCATTTGATGTAGTGGATATATTATCATCCTGGTATAAAATACAAGAGGTTATCGAAATTGACCTGTTCTTTATTAAAGTATGTGTACCTGTACTATACATGTAAAGTACTACATGTACAGGCTGCAGTACATGGAAGAATCTCCTCGGCTCTAACAAATGCTAGTGTCCCATATAAAACAACGCATGTTCCACGATACGAATTCAGGATGCCAGAAGGGTTTCAAACTCAGAAAAAAATGGACACAACATCGTTTTCATCGCGCATTTACACTTTATTATTATTATATCAGCATTACTGCTGTTATCTAACAATTATGAATTGGACAGTTCATCGACTTATGCTTGGAGCCTGCATTCAAGGCGTGCAGGATAGGCTCGTTGGTAGCTTGCCTTTACATCATGTTGACTGATTAAAAACGCAGACAACGTACCCCAAATGTGTGTGCAGCATCAGCAGCAGCCAAAACGCCTTTGTAGCGAATGCGCGGGAAGCGTGAGCCTGTTCTATCACTGTAGAAGCCTGCACAGTTTGCTGTTCGTCAGGCTTGCGAGCTGTGTCAGTAGTAATTTTGAAGGATTAAGATCTGGCTGATTCTGACTAAAGCTTCCGTTGTTGGTGCGGTGCATGCGTCTCGCCATTATCGGTGACCGAGCCAGTGGCCGGTCTCTTCATTGTGGAACGAAGTGACTTCAAGTCTGTTAGAGATGTATCTCTATTCTGTTGTTTGTACAGGGTTTTGACCAGAGGACGACCATTGCCGGGCAGAATATTATAAACACAATCAAACCCGTTAGGAACACTATAACCGGATTGAGTACAGTGCTCGGCTCGCTGAAATGGTCGGCGCTGGGTCTGCCTTCGCACATACCGCGCGGCTCTGCTTCACAGGCTCGCAGCGCAGGTTTGCTGCAGCGACACGACCTATTAATAGTCTGAGGGTACAATCTGGTCTGTGCACAAACACACATAAACTTGACATTTGTATTAATCTCGCCCCCAATCAATACTCGCGCTCGAGAGCACATTGAAATCAAGGTCCAGAACGTCGTATACCGGTATTTATATCACGAGTATTGCAAACAGCAGTGGCGCCGGGGGAGGGCGCCCAGCGAATCGTAGTGCCCACTCAGACACTGCAAGCATGGTACTGTTGCAATCCTCTGTGGTATTCACAAAATATTTGTGGAGGTTTGTATCCCTCCCACACAAAATATACAACACAGTGTAGTTTTAACGCGCTGTCCCGTCGCCGCAGCATATTACATATATTGCAATCAGGCGGGCTTCGTCGTGTCTATGATCAACCGGCGCGCCGTTCTGCCGGTACTTTACATGCCATTCCTTGGGCACTCCCTTGCCCCGTGCTACTGTACGACCACTCGTGCGCCACGCATGCAGTTTTGATTAGCTAAGAAACGCGTAAGCGTTTACCACACTTTATTAATCGGCACTATTAGTCCACAAGTAGTCGATTTAGTGGCTTAGTTTTTTTTTCAAATTAGCGGAGTGCAACAGCAACGAAATTCAAGTAAAACACCGCTCACGAAGTCTTGCGATTTCGCACCATTAGCTCGTTTGCATGTGGTTTAACGGTGCGGGTGCTGCACCATTCCTGTTGAACAGCACAAACACTTGGATTTCCAGAATCAAGGCTTATGGGTCCTAGCATGCAATGTCTCTAGCAAAGCCCCCAAGTGGCGCGGCGCGACAGCCCTGGGGTGTCTTTGCACGTTTGTCGCTGGCGCAGCTCTCGATTGTCGGCCGGATCAAGTCGACCAGCAAAAGGCTTACGCTATTAATATTAATAAGTACAGTACTGGATTACGGGTATCTACCTATGCATACTGTACAGCTATGTACATGTTAAAGCTGTAGATAACCAGTTTAAAGTGTCTGTTCTGTATCATTTGAGGATCGTGGGTGCGATCGGTGCTCACGCACTTCGAAACAACCTCGCACAATACATATTGAACTGCGCAGTGTCCGTACCGATGCATACGATACGCGTCCGGCAAAAACCCGGCTCGAGGTGATAAAGCAACGTAGCAATCCAGCGACAGGTTTCCCTGCTGTTAGAACTGCCAACGCAATCGAACGCAGCCTGGAACCTCCAACTAACCAGTTTCATTCAGCAATTGGTTTAGCGACGAGCAAGTGTCTCCATCCTCTCTGAAGGCGTCCATAACGCCCTGCTGATCCATACGTCGTTATGGTCAAGATTCGTACCGCCACGGTTGCTTCCGTGGTGGTGCTTCTCGGCACCACCCTCAGTGCAGCACTGGCTGAAGATACATGGGGTGATGCGGCGCAGTACAGTGATGGTAACTCTGTTACCCAGCAGGAGCAGTCGACAGACGCCCCGGCCACCTGGGAGGGTAGCAAGGTGTCCGATGACAAGAGCAGTAAGTCCTCGGACGAGAACAATAACCCTGACAAGTCAGACGACAAGACGGACGCATCTGCGGCTTCATGGACACAATCGCCATCTAACCAATCATGGGGATCAAGCAAAACGTCTGATGGTGATAACAACGATATTAATGACCAATCCGACACCTCTGCTGGAGCAAGTCAATCAACACTTCCTACGACATCGGAGTCTAGTGGAAAGGCCGATAATGACAACACGGCTGTGGGATCATCGAAATCAAGCAAGACGTCTGAGTCAGCCGACGAAGAATCGAAGCAAGAATCTGCTGCATCTTCCACTGGCAGCCAAACATCGACCGGTACGACCTCATCCACCGGCAGCCAAACCACCGGTGGCGGTGGCAGCAGCACACCGTCCACCAGCGGCGGGACCGTCCCGGACGGCACCTGGCCCACCAGCACCGGCACCGTCCAGTTCGCCGAGGCCCATGTCGTCAAAGCCGGCGAGGTCTTCGACGGCAAAATGCAGACATACGAGCGCTCGGATGTCACGTGTGAGGGCCAAACCGAGAGCGGCGCCTCCACGGCCGTGTTCATGCTCGAGCCCGGTTCG
>BSXT01001253.1:0-27176 GCA_030267785.1 Phytophthora fragariaefolia
GAGAGTGACTCTCACTGGGGGCAGCAGTCTTTGATACAGCGTGTCCGATGTCGACACGCTCGACTGCATCACCAGCAGGGGGCCCCGCGCCTACTGGTTGCCTTAGTTTTTTTACTGCCCGTGGCGATACCCGGTATCGTCACGTCGGCCGTTGGCAGCGTGCACAGGTGCTGTGCACTCACGGGCGTAGTGACCGTTGTTTCCGCATCGGAAACAACGCACATTCGTTGTTCCACGACGCTGCTGGGGTCCAGCAGTCGTCGCACTCGAGAGGTCCATCGGTTTGGGACCTCCCGTCGGCTTCATCGCCGGCCGTGGCATCTGCCGCGGGACGTTCGCATGCAGTTTAGCCTGACGCAGGCTAAACACTTCTTGCATGGTGAGCGTGACCGCTGCCTCGAGAGTACATGGGTACTCTCGGAAGAGATAGGTCTTTACAGGCCCATCTCTAAGTCCCTTCATGAACGTGACGACCTTTGTCGCCTCGTCTATCGGATTGGTCACGATGTTCGAGACCAAGTACCGGGCTCTTTGAGCGTAAGCATGCACGTCATGCTTACTTTGTTGCAGATCGGGAAACTCAGCCCTCCATCTCAATTCGTTTTGCGGGGGCTCAAACGCTTGTCTGAGCTCCTCCTTGAACACCTCGTACGTGCTAAAGCACGTAGGATCAGTGAGTCGGCGTCCATACACCCAACCCCTTGCTCGTCCGCCAAGACATGACATGGCGAACGCAACCTTCGACAGCGGGTCGACGATACGTCGAGCCGTGATGGCAGTGTCGACTTCGACAAGCCAACGGAGGAGAGGCTCGCCCTCTCTTCCAACGTAGCTGTTCACGTGGAGTTTCAATGACTCCACGAGCGGTGTGGACGGGGTCGACACCGTAGCGCGAGCAGCGACCTCGCGCTGCTCCTTCATGATGAACCCCAGAGCAATTCCGTGTTGCTCTATTGGCGATAGCGTACTCAACAGCGTCGCTACCGCAGCCTCTCCAATGACTGTTGACAGTCGTTGGAGCGCCTCCCACTCTGGGTCCGCCAGGTGGGGGCAGTCTTCGCGTGCAACATGCGTTGCAGGCGTGTTCAGGCTACCAGTGGACATGTTCATGTCCAGGGGCAGGTTCTCAGCCCCGCGTTCGTATTCCATACGAACGTGTCGGTAGTCGGTCGTTGGACGGACTACAAAGTGCTACCAGGTGTAGTGGGCTTACTTAGCCCACTATTTTAGCTTACACATGTGCGCAACGTGTAGGAGGAAGCGTAGGTGTATTTATATTAGATTAAGTATACTTAACCTTGTAAGTATAGTTAAATCTAAATAAAGACTTAGTAATAACCTTTTGGTAGAAAATGAGAACTGAATTTGAATGTTAACTTTGGCCTGGCCTCCTAAAACTGATATATATAAAGAGAGGATCTGCCAACGAGTGGTTGGCAGAATCTCTGTCCTAATGCATGCTCCTTATCGGCAGATATCTGTTGCTTCTGCCGATAGTAGTGCTTCCTACTATGAATGGTGGCTACACTGCATGTGGCCCACCTGAATGTATCCATTAGTGCGTGTTGCACTAATGTGGAGGTTGCCTGAATGTGTAGCCCCGCTACATTGTTAATGAATTCATAAAATGGAGAAGACAGATAAATGTGCCGTAAGTGATACAGTGTCATATAGTAGTAATCGTTGCTATTCGAGAATTACTACTATAGTAACATTGAAGAAGTGTTATTTTAAATTCAGATGGTATCAGTGAACGTTATTGATGACAGACCTAAATCTGGTAGATGCATGGAGACTTCATCATCCAGACTCAACCATATTCTCAGGTCCAATTCCTTGTCGAAATCGGCAAGACTATATCTTTATTTCTGACGATTTGATATCATCAAATTATCGTGATTCTGAATATAAAGATTGGGAAGGTGACCACAGAGCTCATCATGTTGAGCCCACATCGTGGCATCACTCCACCGACCCGGGTGTTTTGCGACTTCCTGACTGGTTACTTCGTATACCACAACTTCGCGATGATATACGGGAGAAATCCAAATAGATCCTTCAGATTCTAAAAAACTCGAGGATGTGTGGAAAACATGGAAACAGCGAATGAACGGCTACATCTAGAAATATCAGCATAATTTATAATCAATTGCAGGAGCGGAACTTACCCATGCTCTACAGCAATGGGAAGAATGTGCTTTGCTTGCTGCTCGAGTTATTGACAACGAACAGATCTCTTTAGATCTTTATTTTGTAAAGAGGAGATACAGCGTGTGTAGGCAAGAATGGGAGGTTTTCACTACAACGGGTGTCAAACAACGTTTTCATTAGCGGTAGTAATGCATTGGCCATCAGCTCAGTCCGAAAAGCGACGAGGGGGGCGGTGCCCCCAAGCGGTCATGCATTCAATCCCATGAATACGACATTGTATCACACCGTGGTCCCGCAACCATATTTTCAGCCAGCATGGCTACCGACCCTTTGCATAGCCTGGTGTAGGTCTTGAACGCATCAGGGTCCCATCTACCGTGAGATTGGATCGTAAGTGCATGCGTGCCTGCTCGATACATGTGGGTCTCCCGCCAGCACGTAGAGAGTGTGAACTGAAACGTCGCGGATCTTGGCCGGTGTTGACAGCGGCTCGCTTGACCGTTTTTCCTACATCCGCCGTGGTAATTCGCGCCGGCTTTCCTCGGCGGTCCAGGTACACCGCGGCTGGTATGCCCACAGGCAAATATTTACGGGTTTGGAGAAGAATTAGGGCGAACGGGTGCCCTGGCCGTGAGAGCATTCTCTTTGTAGGGGAACCAGATTCGTTTGTCTTGGACCCAATCAGACGCATATACACCGACTGTGCCTTCGAGGGATACAAGGTTGGCCTTCCTGCTGTATCCAACACTATAATGTATTGTGCTCGAATAGCAAACCACTTGAACGAACCACCAGTGTTTGCCACATTTTCCGATCGCCTGATAAGGAAAACGAACGCCAGGCACATAACACTCCACAGTTCTTGCTCAAAGGGTCCAACCATCGTTAGGCTATGGAAGCACGCCTCGAGGAGCCCAATCGGCACTGATGCTTTCCGGCGCGGTGGCGAGTTAAGGTTGCTGGCAGCATGCGGGGGTGCAATTGGAAAGTATCGACCGGCTGCCGTGAAGAAATGCCTGACACCGGCGAGAACCGTCATAATTGAATCACTGCGAATGGGTCCACCCGAACCAAAACCGTATTGGAAGTCATGGAGGATAAATTCCGAAATGTGCTGAACTTGATTAGCGAGAGGCATGCCCTCGTGCGAGGGTGTAACACCGTGACGAGCTGACCAAGGCGTCCACTTGTTTAAAGCACGGTTGTACTGGTCGAAAGTGGAGTCGGCAAGGGAGTGTGGTCCGAGATACGCGGTCAGCTGTCGGTCAGACCTTGGATATCGATTTTCGGCGATATATGTGACCAGCGTGAACTTAGTTATGTGAATTGGGCCACATACGAGGGGTTAGCGGTAATGCGGGAGCCAGCGTCAGCGCGGATATTGTCGATGCCAGCCACGTGAGATGCTGAGAACCACGGCTTGAACGACGTTGTCCACCAGCTCAAGAGCCGGATAAGCAATTGGGCTCGTGGTCTTCTTGAAGCCAGCTTGTTCTGTCAGGCAACCGCAGAGATGTTATCGATGCGAAACTGGATATGACAGGGTCGCTCATCGCAAGAGACACGAGATACCAACCGGTGACCCCAGGCATGAACAGCAAAGGCACAGGAGTGAAATTCCTGGAAGTTGATTTTGAACCTTTTTGGCGCTCCGGCGTTAAATGCAGTGACTGGTTCGCGCTTCCCATCTGTAAATTGGTTCGTAAGGACTTTCTGGGATAAAATGTCGAGTGCGCAGAGCCCAAAGTCGGATGCATCCATTTCGACGGTAATATCCGGAACCGGTGGGTTGTTTAAGAATTCCAACGACCCATTCAAATACGGTGTGTGTAGTACACGCGACCACCAAAGCAAATCTTGCTGCATGTCTGATGTATTAGGCACACCCTGGAGTCGATGAAGGTGGTTCTCCCGCTGGCGAAGTCGTTGAAGAAACGGATGCGCAGCCCAGATGCAGGTTGCCACGTGCCGTAGGCTGACCATTAGCGATCGCTAGACCTTCCTTGATAGCGATGGAGCGTAAAACGCGGTTGCCACAATTCCTTGAGCTTTGATTTTTTGTAGACATAGATACCGTCTCCGCAACGCAACCGAACCCTAGACCGAATACTCACTGGCGTGTGTTCTATTCTGTGAACTTCTTGGTGTTATTAGTATCGTCTCCAAGAACCGCAACTATGGCGTAGCGAAGTGATCGGTTCGCGTCATCACAGCAGCGTCCACGTCTGCCACCACGTTAATGTGATCATCAACCCAACGATATTTGAAGAAACCGATCGGCAACTGTTTGGTTGTGCGAGACCCGTGTACATGTGCTATAGCTCCACCCGCAATTTTGTAGAAGCCCGGAGATCCTGACCATCTGAATGGCGCGGCAAGCTCAATCACAATAATGTCGTCCTGCTCGATATACCCGGCAAACAGATACACACTGTTGCGGTGTATAATGATATCGCGGAAGGCAGCTACCACGTCGCCAGCCATCGCATGAATCCGGGCACCTGGGTGGTTGAGCTTAACCCTCAGGATTTCGGTAGCTAAGACGTTACAATGAGTGTACGCTGGCTTTATGATGCTTCCCTGATCTGTACAGTCATTGATGAAAGTGTCTTCAGGGTAGGACAAGTCATGGATCCTACGACCGGAACTCTTTGACATCTTCTCCGCTCTTGTCGACCACCCCGAAGGGGCTTATGATGCTTGCTTTCCGGCCATTGCTTAAAGAGGTCCCGTCCATGCACCAGACAGCGTCCTGCGTCTTGCTCCTTGCGTATATTCTTGCGGAGCACATTGTGACGGTATCTCGCCGACCCATGGTTTGGCGGGCGCTGTGTTAGCGCGGGAGTAACTTGCTCAACCGAACTTCAACAAAGTTGTGCACAATCTTCTGGAGTTCTTCCAAATGTTCGTAGCCCTTGCACACTTCGTTCAGCACTGCTGGAACCAGATTTTTGTTTGGTCGGTAGTCGCTGGGTGTTTGCCCTCGCACCCACTCGACAAAAGGCGGTAGTGAGGCGCCTGACCGCCGTGCGAACTTGGATAACACCTTCTGTAATGACGTGTCCGAAAAAATCTTAGGTCCTGCGGTCCTCGGGCGCGACAACGGATGATTGTCTGGCGGAAGCATGGTACCAACCTTCGCTAAAGTCTGGGCCAGCGTACCTAGTCGTGTCCGGCGTAGTAGATCCCTCCTTGCGGTTAGCATTCGCATGCATGCACCCTCGTTAGCGCTGACAACCAGGCGCAGTTGTCTTGGTCGCTGCAATAGGCTATTGCGTGACTTGGTAAATTCATCGGTGCTGCGGTCGTCGTTGTGAAAGTAGGAATGCTGTTTCCAATCCGCCGATGTCACCGGCCGCTGTAGCACACCAGCGTTGTCTAATTGTTGAGCTGGCTGTGCTGTAACCGTATAAAATCCCGCGCTCGACAGAACGGAAGTTTCATGTGTTTTGTTAAAAAGATATACCGACTGTATAGCCTGCACTGGCTGTAGGGCCGTGGGTGACTATATGGTCTGAGAATGCTGTATAGCTGTAGGTGGCTGTATGGCCGAATCGGACCGTAAGGTCGGACCGACAAGGTGGACGACGCTGATCCCTGATGGTCACTTGCGTGCCGGGTGTAGCAGATGTTCAAGCGTCTGGCGAGGTTGGACGAAGGTCGAAACATGCCGTGTCGCGGAAATTTTCCCGCTCGCGCGCCAAATTCGGACGGGCTGAAATCACTCGCGAAGCTGACGTTGGTTGATCCGTCTTGTAAAGCTGATGTGTCAGAAGACTCCTTGAAATGCATGACAGTCAGGCTTAGCGATCCGAGGCGGTCACTGAATATAGCCATCAAATCCGCTGACGTCACCCCAAACTTCATCGAGTCTATCTCCCGCAACCACAACACAAACGACATAGCAGATAGGAGCTTACCCGTCTGAGTGCCGAACGCGCAGAACATGCGGCTAGAAGATGCGCTTGTGGGGGATTGTAGTCCCCTTCGCCTTCTTTGCGCCTTCTGGGAAGCTTGCGGTGGCCAGGTGGCACAACTCGGCAGGTGGCAGTTTGCCCTTGGTGTTTGGCATCGTCACAGCAGACAGACGCGCATTCAGGGCTCGCACGCTCCTCGGTCCCAGCGGCAGGCGTAAACGATGCCACGAACCACGTCAGGTCGAACTCACTGCCGCTTATTGATGTGACCGCCGGTCGCTTCGATGATTCGGTTTCCTTGCTGGGCTTCGTCTTCACGGGCCCCGGCGAAGTGGGGGCCTTGTCCTCCAGTTTGGAGTCGGGTTGATGTCTCTGTCACTGACGGGCTTCTTATGCAGCCCCGCACTGCCCCGAGGGGTCAGGGGCTTTGCCAGTTTCTTCTTCCCCTTCCTGAGACCGACCGTGGCTTCAGCAGACCCCGTCTTAGCGGGTGCCCCGAGACGAAGCGAGTGAACGCTTTTATCGTCCAGGGTGTATAGTGCGTCCGGGTTTAGAGAACCTGTATTCGAGAATGGACCAGCCCCGGTTAACTCGAAACACACAATAGAATGACTCGAGCGTGTGACCTTGTGCAATCCCTATAGGTGTCGATTAATTCGGCGGACCGTCTTTCAACCGGAAATGTAACAGTCAATTAGATACGGAAATACAGATAACTGCTAGGTTCATCTCAACTGGGAGATTCCGAATGGAGGCAAGCTTACGATCAAAGACCTTTCTCCAAATAACCCTCTCAAAACAACCAATAACAATACCGACTTTGTACACACAATATGCAGCCTGTCAACTTCAGGTTACAACTCGGATACAGGGAAATCCGGGTTACCCAACACGCACCACCCTCGAATGGACGAGGGAACCCACAAATATATTCCTAACACAAGAAATCTGATTCGGATCTCAGGGGGGAACGCTACAACCTCCTGAACCTGCAAAAAATATGAAATACAACGGTCCTCTTTCGAGTGTCCAGAGGCAACTTAAAATATGAAATAGGTAGACCAACCCGAAAGCAGCCTTTTGGACACCTGATTTGATTTGAACAGTAGTGAAAGTTCCTTGCGCGGTTGCGCGACTTAGACGTCCGTTAATATACTCAGGCTCCCGGACCTTCCTTTGGATTCTCCTTTGGGTAGCTTCTCCGTGGCGTCGTCGTCCTCTACTAATATACGTCCCAGAACTACTAGTAAGCAAACACAAAGTCCACTTGGGCTCTTGAACGCAAACAAACTGTGATTATCTCTTATCTCTCTCTGGCTATCATTTCTTTCTTTCCTTCTTGGTATCTGGATTTCTGGCGGTCTCCTCTGCTCGAATCACATACACTCCTCCCGGATGACTGGGTTTCAGTATACTTGGGACCATGTTGAACTCTGGAGAGGCCGCACACTCATTAGGGGAGGACAAGGGTGTGACCAGTCACACTTCGTGCGTGGCGCACTGTCGCCGCTTGAGTGGCTTGTCGCGAAGACTCTGGCTTAGGCGTGGTACTATCTGGGTACCGGTCTCAGGGTGGCACGTGCGCTTGACTTGGCACGTTCTTGGGTCGTCTCTGATTGGTCAGGTTCTACTTGGATACACCTTCCATCCGGGATGACATTCATCCGGAGTGGTATCTGGTCATTCGGGTTGTCCATTCGTCATTCGGGATGCACAGAGTACGGTTCACTTGGACTTCGCTTCTTCGCGATTCTCAGGGCACGCTCCACACTCCATCGTAACTTTGGGCATTTCGTACCACTTGGGACTTGGAACTTTAGTCTTCAGCTTGGCGGTGGTAATTGCAGTTCTTCAGGTATCACTATGGATGATCTGATCTTGAGGCACTTGGGTGATAACTCGGCTCGTCAAGGTAGGCTGCTCTCCGGGATACATTCTACCGGAGGCAATTGGCCCCTTCGCATGGGTACCTGTCGTAAAGGAAGTCGTCGGCCGGATGGGGCGCTATGACCCCACCCCGAAACGTCCTCGCTTCGGGTGGGATGCCTCCGTGCCTGTGAGCCTATACGCGGTCCGAGCATCTGTCCTCGCGATCTTCAACCAGCCAACCCTTTCAGGTGTACCATCTTTACGTCACTCTGAATCCATTACTCCATTTGAAAATCCCCGGCTCTTAAGCCCGGGCGGCTGCAAAATGGCGACTCTGTAAAACTTTCAGTTCCCTCGGGTCAGCCAGTGTTGGCAGTGCGAACTAAAATGCTTGGCCAATCGCTGGTCAAAATGTGGTTTTTGCCTGGCCGCTTAGGCGATGCGGCCATGGCCTGACCGGGACAGGATAGCCCTGATCAGCCTTGACCTCACCGTCAGCGAGGTCCTCACACAGTCTTTAGGTAGAAATCGATTATGAAGATGGCATCGCGAGGGGGGCGTTCACCAGGCCAAGAGGCTAGGCACTTCAGGCTGCTGAAAGAGCTTGGGAACCAGGGGGGTACAGCTACTGAGAATGCAAGTTCTGTAGAGCAGCCTATAACAGCTAGATAACACACACGACGCCAAAAGTGGTCATCGGTAGAATACGCAATTACGTGAGCCACCTCGCCAAATGCACCCACTACCAAGCTTCACAGGTTCCAGAGGCATCACCACACGATTTAAGTCTGCCTACCGAAACAGCAGCTGCAACACAAGAGGTCAACACAGCATTTACGCTTGATCTAAGCTCCATTAACACACCTGAATCTGTTGTGGTACAACCTACGAACAAGTCACGCGCACGGCGTGCCCTGGTTCTTGATAAAGGGTCCGTGCTGAGCTCCAAGCGATTTGAGTCCACACCTGCCAAGACGATAAAGAACGCGAAACGCCAATTTACCAAGCAGGAAATCAAAGAGATCGAGCGAGTGATAATCGAGATGCATGCAGATAACCACTTACCCGACCGTTTGATCGAGCGAGTGATAATCGAGATGCATGCAGATAACCACTTACCCGACCGTTTGATCGAGCGAGATTCAGTGCTGAGATTTTTAGAGTTATTGGTTCCGGGAATTACGGATATCCTTCCTTCTCGTCGAACACTTGGCTCGCGAATTCTCAAAGAGCACGCCGCTCGGTGCAAAGCTATTGAGACTAATGACCTGAAGACAATACAAGATAGTACGAATGGCTGGATCAATATTCTGCCAGATGTCTGGCAAAATATCTGCAAAGAAGACTTACTTGGCTCTCAGCTTTCGCTTTTCGGGGCGCTGCTCACGTACGCGTTGTTACCTGCTGGAGATGAGCATCACGGTGTGGCCATTGCGGCGCAACTCGAAAAACGGCTAGAGCAAGTACTGCAAGATCAGTAGCAGGTAGGGTTCAATCGCCACCGATAATGCTGGGCAGTGTGGGCGTGCACGCAGAATTCTTGCCATTCGATGACCTCGAATCGTTTTCCTGTTCTGATTTGTTCACGATTCAATAATCTCGTAAAGTCTGTACTGCGATCATCGCTTCAAGATTTAGCTGCTCGCGCTGCAACTGCAGTAAAGAAGGTCAACGCGTCGTCTTCAAAGTGGCTACCTCGTGCTCGTGAAATGATGGTAATGTTCTACGGTAGAGATTTGGAGCTGCGGGCCCTTTGTGAAACCAGATGGAACTCGAGGCAGGGCTGTTTTGCTTCGTTGTTACGAGTCCAAACCGCTTTGCAAATGTTCTATCGCAAGTACAAGAGTGATATTGAGTTTCCGTTAACGCTTCGTGTGTTTGCTAATTCATTTTTCTGGGAAGAGGTAAAAGAGGCTGAAGCAGTCATTGAACCTCTCTCGTTCGCATCTCACTGACTCCAACGAGATGAGAACACTGTGGGAGATGTAGTTATTTCGTTTCGTGATATCTATCGTGGATTTCATCAGCATCTAGCTCGCCACGATAATCTTGTTAGCTGCATTGAGAACCGCTGGACACAGTGCGAGCAGCCTTCGTTTATGCTAGGTTTCGCGTTGCATCCTGTGATGTTGATACTGCGAGGGGGCTACCAGATCCGCCGATATCAGGTATCGGCTCGTTGTGCAAGATAGCCGTGTGCTACTATCGTGACTATTTAGCATTACTATTTAGCAGTGCAAACATCGGCGAGATACGACGCGACATATTGGACTGGATGAAGGGTAGATTTACATGCATCAAAGCTAGCGAATTTCCAGGGCGCCCGTGGCAATACTGGGAATGCGTTGTGTCAGAAAATCCATCGAGTGCACTTCCAAAGCTTGCAATCAGATTAATTTCAATCGCGGTTAACCCTGCTACGTGTGAACGTCTTTTCAGTGAACTTGGATTAATCCATACACCAAAGCGAAATCGGATGGCTGCAAGCAAGACATTGGATTTTCACACGTTAGCAAAACATGTCCGTCAATGTGAACACAAAAATGCTGTTGAGTCAAATAACCCAAAAAAGAAACTGCTCATCTCGTCAGTTGAAAGAGAAATTATTCTCGATGCCAATGCATCGGGATCCTTCAGTCCGTCACCTCCACCACGTGGGTCAGCACGTGTCGATGAGGATAGTGACAACGAAGATCCTGGTGACGGCGTAGAAGGCGAGCCAACTCTATCACTATGGGGTGAGTTTCTCGATTAAGTTTTTCAGGACACAGAAATTGAGTCTGGTTACACGGTAAATGATAATAATACTCCAACTGCTTGTCTACCAGCTCCTACCAGTGCAAACGGTGGTGAACCACCACGCTACAGCAGCAATTATTTGGAAGAAATCGCCGGGCTGGTCAAAAATTCGTTTCCTGACTATAACGATCGATACTTTCCACATGAAACTGTGACGCTTCATAAGTTTCGCGGGCAAACGACAAGGCTGGTAGAGCTATTTCAATGAACCCATTTGCTGACAGACGTAGTGAGATTAATCATTCATCATTCACGTTTCATCCACATAATCCACTTTTAAAATCAAGAAATTGAATAATCCTGATATCCTTGTACCTATTCATTTGTCAAGCAATAATAAATCGGACTTGTTCTTCGCTCACCTCGCCGTCAAATGGCTGCAACATCATTGATGACTAAAACCACATTGTTGAGTATTCCACTTTCAGTATGTGCTGCAACTACCATGCTCGCCTCGAAGACATACTGCTCGACGAGTTTCCAATACTAGTGCAATACTTTGGTCCTAATCCACTGATCCACTGCAATTCATCATCTGATACACCAGCGCACCACAGAAACTGCATTAGCTTGGCGACCAACAGGGAGGCGAGGCGAGGCGAGGCGAGGGCGGAGTTGCCGCGCACTATGCCGATGTAGTCGTACGTGTTGTCAGGGATGGGCTGTTTGTTCTTCTTGGACTGCACATCGGACCCGTAAAATAACGTCTTGAGCTGGTTGATGTGGTCGTTGAGCTTGAATATACGCTTCTCCTTCACGTTTAACTACTCGCGCGAGCGCTTGGGGGCACGTAGTAGAGCGAGGCATTTCCGACGGAGCCATCTGAGTTGTAGTCGGTGGACACGTGCAGCATCTGAGCCATCATGGGCGACGGCACTTAGTACTGGGCATGTTCATGATGATGGGCCCGTGGTCGAAGTTGCCGTGCCGCGGCTGGTGCTGCGGGGTTTGGACCTGGTGCTATGGTGTCGTGTTGTTGTAGAGCACAAGCTACTAGAAGTTGTGGTCATGGTAGCTGCCGCCCGTGGCGCCGTGGTTCAGCAACGCTTGACCGAGTCCAAGTCTCGACGCCGCCATCGGATCGACAGCAGGCGTTGGCCTCGCCTCGAACTCTTGTACTATGTTTCTTCCTGCAAGCCTCTTCAGTACTAAAGATTTGACAATCTTTTATGTAATTCATCACTTATTATTCAAAACGAAAATTTAGTGTTTGGCCCATTCAGCAGGTAAAGACCTTCCGTCAGGGCTTTAGTCCAATCGACCCGGCCGGACTTTTTACGGGTGGCCAAAACGTACGGACTCTACCAACACTGCGTCAGCCCGCTTGCTTGCGCGCAACGCAACGGGCTCGGAGGTGCGCATTGCTGGAGCTCTTCGGAGCCTGTCACGTCAACGACGTCAGGCTGGCCGCGGCAGCAGCGGCAGCTGGAAGCTCACTGTTCGACGGAGCTGTTTCGACTCTGGACGAAGGAGTTCGGTGCGCCGGCTGGGTCGTAGGTTCCGCGGGTGATGATGGCGTCGGTGGGAAATGTTACCCCCTTTTTGTTTGCTTACTCGCTCGTTGGCTTGATTTGAAAGTGGAGAGGAAGCGCACGCGTCCATTCCGTGGACTGGGAGCAAGCGAAGTTGCCCATTTGGTGGCGCCAACTGTTTAAGGATTGGAATCGTTTAAAATGGCCTCACCGTTACACTTTACAGTACACGAGAGCAAAAGAGGTTCAACACGCGCGGTTTAGTCAAATACGGTGGAATATATCAGCAACCTTCCGAGGTTTTCATCGACAAGATGCGGCTTGAACACCTCTGGAAACCAGTTTAGATTGGTGTTGCCGTGAGCTAGCACATAAACAATTTTGTTGTCTAGCTGACTTTCTTGATCGATGTCATCGTTGGCTCACTGGTACGGCCGATGACAGGATCAAGAATTTTTGTGTGTGATATATTTACGTTTACCGCCAAATGGCTCAAGAATTTCGTCGAGTGCTACCGCACCCGGAAGCTGGTGGGGTGAGCGCCGCTACAATGGGGATTTTTCCACCAACATTTGGAGTGATAACAGACAAAGAAACCTGATTTTCTCGAACCTTGAGTTGACAGATTGGAACGAACTTCTGTGACCTGCTAACGTGATAAGCGCTCATCCGATGGAAGAGCTAGGTTGTTCTACAATACGATTTCATTTGACACTTTCCCAGTACAATCAACTGCCCCAATGTCATGCTCCTGTAGGTCGTGACGCCATGCTTCGATTGTTGTTTTGGAGATCTGGTTGTTGGTTCAAGCTCTACTATCTCACGTCACGCATTCCAAAAGTACGGAAATGTGCTCAGGAATCATTTACAGCCATGGAAACAGTTCAACATTATTTCTTCACATGCCCTGAAATCCATGAAATGTGGGTGGCTCTGTGAAACCCAAGGAGCAACGTTTTCCGGACAGACTTATGCTGGCTACTTTTGCTTTTCCCACAACCATAATACATTGAAGTGGGATGGAGACACCAACACAACGTTTTACTAATATGATTGAGAGTTCACACAGCAATAGTGTTTCATTCAACTTGGTGACTACGCAATGAACTGCACTTCCATGAAGCATAAGAAAACCAGCCAAACATTCAGAGATTAGTAAAGTCATTTGGTCGACATTGCCAAAATATAATCCAGCATCCCAATACGTTCAACTTATCAAAACAGGCAGTTGCCGACGTGCTTAAACGACTAGGTCTTGTGGTATGAATACGATTACCCGCGCCAAGCCAACCAAGTTGGATCCCACGATAAGATCAAATTGTTTACTGTAGCCGTCCTGTAGCTACAATAACGAAATGCCCGCTAAATCGTGAATCAAAATGAATTCTTCTTCAGTGAACGTTGTTGCCGTTTCACAAAGCTTTCGCAGTGAAAACTACTGACAGTGATTTATGGACATTCCTCGGTCAAGATCGCCGTTCGAGAAACATTCGGGTGGTAAAACACAACATCAACCGTGTGCATCAGCAACATCGGATGCTGAACGAGCACATTATTTCTCCGTGAACTATCATGCATAAGAAATTACGGCGAGACCACTGGACACCAGCAGCATCTGTCATATACAACAAATGTATCTACCGTATCCACAATGATAGGAATGGTGCTAATTCTATCTTGATCATCAGTCTTTTCTCATCAACGTAGACACGAAGAGGCTCCACAAAATGCGCCCAAGCGTCTATCTGGCAAATCTGACTGCAATGGGTTCCGAAAGTCATGCTGTTAGAGATGCCCTCCAAGCAGTGGGCAAGGTCACAAGTGTACAAGTGTGGAAGGAGTTCAAAATGACGCCAGGAGGAGCAGGTTTGATGCCCTTCCGGACGCAGGGTATACCGAATCCACGATAAACTCCAGAAGTCGGACCCCCGGACTCCGGACGCAGCATTCCGGACTCTGTTTTTGGAGGGACGGCCCGTCATCAAGTGATTACTTACCTGATTTGTACCCAGAAGGTTCTTCCAGATTCCAAGTATAGTCAACCCAATATGTTAACGACCGACCAAGAACACCAGCCGGGTTTTACTGCGAACCGACTGTCCCCCTGTCGCCCACCAGACGTACGCCATGATTACGCCACGTCCGACCATAGTGAAACAAGATAAAGAGAGTGCTTTCAGATATGTTGTAGGTAGATGCACCTAACAGACCAGATAATCAGATAGTTCAATTTGCCAAGAAGGGCGCAAGTGTCTTCGGGTTCCTAGGAATCAGGAGCACTGTCAAGCAGTGAGAGGAACGAGCCTTGACCGGAGGAACCAACCCTGCCGGCGGACCTAAGCTACAAAACCTGCGTTTGGACACGTTGTGACCGAGACTACCGCTGTGGAACTCTCCAACAAGGCTAAGTCCAATTAGGAGGTGATCGAGCGGCGCGCGCTCCGAAGTGACCTGTCCTATTTCATATTCCAATCCTTCCGGAGGTCCCATGTCATATTAACTGCGTTTCTAGGAGGTTGTGTGTGGTCACCCCTAGATCCAATCGATTGACTACTGTGTGATAGGACTGTATACTGTTCTGACTAAAGGTTGTTCTCCTTCTGGAGTTGAACTTTCCGAAATGCTTCTGTTTGGAGTTAATTATCTCCTTGTGGGAGCTCGTGCGCGTGAGAAAAAGGTGCTTCTGGATTCGACCAGTGGTCAGGAAGAAACTCGTAGAACTGGCGTAAGAACTCCTCGCTCAAGGGTCCAAAAGAATAAGAAGCGGCTGTATATTCGCATATTAACTCTGTATATCAAAGGTTGGGAAGGTCTACTTGTGATCTCAACCCAGCTGTGGTGACCAATGTTTGGAGTAACGTAAGCGATCTACGCCTCTAGATTTCTTCATATTATAGACAACGCAACAGGTGAAGTCGGTTCCACCGAAGGTAAACGACGCCTAAAGGGTCACACGCCACCTCCGTTTGCGGCACCCAGTGGTGCTACCGGCGTCTGACCCCATTGGGAAATCCGGAAGGAGGAGTATTTCTCCGGTAGGACAGCTCCCTGGCTACGTGCTATACACCTGGACGAAAAAGGTGCTCACCCGCCTCGCCACAACTTCGTTAAGGTGAATATCCAGGGTATTCTGAGCAATGCGCGGTATTAGTAATAGTATTGCCTTAACTGATTAACCTCGTGTTCTCAATATCCCCCAATAGTTTTTAGGTGCGCTCTATTACATTTACCGCTTATTAAGCTGAAATTCTAATGGTTTTCAGGTGCGCTCTATTAATTATTTTCGTAAGTCGTATAGTCTTATCACATAAGCCGTCCTGCAGAAACAGTTAATTTCATATTTTCCCCTACCTATCTCTTCACCCTACTTCTCCACGACCAAGGTTCCGACGGCAATGACATCTGAGCTCCCCGCCATTGATTTGATGCGTGCCGCTGTAGTTAGGATCCCCATCGGAGAGTCGCTGATCTAATGCCGCTGTGATAACAAGGACGCGCACGAAATCTCTTCTTCGATCCGTTAATGTTATGTGATTCTAAAAGAAAACGCGCCAAATTAAGCAGTACTTCGGTCCAAAAATGTTGGTATTTACATCAAGGTGACGGTCTTGCCTTCATCATAGATGCTAAATTAGATATGGTAAATACGGGGAACGAATGGCAGCTTCACCACCCGTCATTCGTTGCAGCTGTCTCATGTAGCGTGACAGCAGGTGTATCCGGATTGGAAGAAAATGTAGCATGCGATTTGAGGATATAGGACAAGACAGGATTAGAATAGCGAAAATAATATAAAGCAGACGTACGACGGTTGTGTAAGCCACGTGGCGTCCATCCGCTCGACTTGCGGGGGACGGTTCACGCTAGTTCTCTCTCCCCCCACCCTCGCCAAATCTATACGCGTTCAGATATACTGTTAGCACTGGCTGGTCCCAACAACCTCAAGGAGCCCATCCCGATCATCGCCCAACTACGCGATGAGATTGATCGACTGAACCAAGTGATGGCAGAGCGTGCGCGAGTGCCCAGCAACGGGAAAATTCACTGGCAAGAGAGCTGAAGAGGTCAAGAACGTGTGTCCCATCAATGACATCCTAACAGAGACCCTCTGCCACTAATCGCCGGGAGAAGCCGGTCTCGGGGTGATTTATGCATTGGGCTTCGACAACGAGAAGCGAGGAGCACCGATGAGGCTTCTTCCGTGGACATGTACTCCAACACTTCGAGGTGTCGAATTACCAAGACATCCTGCGCGAGAAACTCCAATGACTCAAACAAACGGTGGATATCGAGACCTACAACAGCCAGTATTCCGTGTGAAGGAAGGCAACACTCCACCAAGTCCTGCACTACGCTATCGGTCTCAAGACCGCACGCGCAGCTACGTCAAACTCGAGAAGTTCTGAACGCGAAGTAGAGCAATGGCCTAACCGGTCATATATGAAGATTCTCACTTTGCCGAAGGATTGCGTGAACATCATCGCGGTCGTGACAAAAAATTCGTCTCCGGCTACCAAATCCCAAGATTGAATCAAACCGTTCAAGGGGAAGTCACCTCGTCAAGAAGGGCGTTTCAAGTCGAAGTCAATCAACAAGAACAATGAAGATCGTACCTGTTTCTTCTGGAAGAAACCAGGTCACATCAAGATTATCCTTTAAAAAGCGATTCCAGAGATACAGTCAAATTCATCGGACATCGCATAGACTTCAGCGACACACTTGTACGTGTCCTCTAGCTATGACACCTGAATCGCGAGGGGGCAGAACGTCCAGTGCCGCTTCCACACAGATTGAGAATATCAGCCTTAATGTCCTGAGTGAAAACTATCTTGTCTACAAGTCCCAGCCGCTGTTCTCCGTTTTCGGCAAGATTCACAACACGAAAATGTCGCTGCACTGAGGAGCGACCACAGTCGATATGTCGAGCCGTTGGGTAGCGGGGCGTCCGCTTCCAACAACAAAGTTCAGCGACAAGAACGTCAGTGACAAATTTGGAGATAATCGCATCGTGGAAGCGGCGCTGGAAGCTCTGCCCCCTGGGGATTCAGGTGTGTTATGGTTAGACGACACGTACAAGTGTGTCGCTGAAGTCTACGCGATATCCGACGAATTTGACTGTATCCTTGGAATCGCTTTTTTAGGATATGCAGCCACAAATCGATTGGAGAGGCCGACGTATTCAAGGAATGGGATTGAAGCCTCTGCACTGGAAGCATTCATACGCCACGTGTGAACCGATCGAGGAAGGTAAACCGGTGATGCCTCCGGGCTTCGGAGATCTGTCGAGGCGAAAGGTTTGTAGATAAAAAGACCCGATTCTTGTCGAGGCGCTGCACTGGAAACGGATGTGAAGTATGTAGTTGGCTCGGACTGCGACGCAGTGGAGATAGAGATCCCGAATGTTGTCCGCGGACAACAACAAAACGCGTCAACCGGCAAGGGTTCGGCGTGACGTGCGCCAAAACGCAAGGGTCCTGCAGAAATGGCTTATGGGAGCAGCAGTGCCCAGGGGAACAACACCTTTGTGGAAAAGATGTTCACCATTAGTGTTTTTGATGACACTGGTGTGGAGACCGAATACATCACACGCAAAAAATGTCCCGTGAATCAAGGCTAAGTCGATTGACGAATCAATCTTCATGATGGTTTTATCAAATGTGACGATCAAGCAAGTTGCTGGATCACTCAAGAGGCGGACCCAGCCCGACAATATCGGAACTACGAAAATCCAACGATATTTGGAGACGGACTGGGATAGCTGCAATAATAATCCTGCGTTCCAGCTACTCGTGGAATACAAGGGTTGTGTGTTTTGCCCTGGGCTGCCCGATGGCTTGTCTGAGAAGCGTGACGTCGAACATCGGATCGTCGTGAAAGATAAAAATATTGCTATGTATCGGCAGCAGTGAAAGTAATCACCAGAACAGCAACGTGAGATTGTGCGTTGGGTTGAACATATGGTAAAGAAGAAACTTATCCGCCTAAGCATCAGTCCACACGGTGCACCACCACTACCACCACCACCACCACTTTTGCGTTGCGGGGAACCTTGGATATATTGCGAGACAACAAGCTTTACGTAAAGATTGTCAAATGTGTCTTCTGCCCGAATGAGATCCCGTGTTTGGGCGACTTCGTGGGACAAGATGGAGTACAAATGGATCACGACAAGGTCCTGACAATCAAGGACTGGCACGCACCTCGATCGCAAGAAAAGCTTCACAGTTTCCTAGGTTTGGCCGGCTATGTCCAAAGATTCTGACCGGAGTACGCTTCTCTCTAACTGCGATCACGTTTGCTCTTCTGGAGATGCAGAACAAGCGCAACGGAAAACCCCACTTCAATCATGAGCAGTTGAAGAGTTGAATCGGCGGTTGTGCAATCCAGCGGTACTGCATCTTCCCGATTTCGACAAACTTATGCATCTCCGAACTGACGCGAGCAAGTTTACTGTTGGCGAAATACTCTTCAAAGGCATTGATGGTGTTGATCGTCCGATTGCGTACACAACTTGACAGATGACATCAGGGGAGATCAATTACCCCACACTGCAGCAGGAATTACTTGCGATTGTATACGCTTTGGTCGCATTCGGATTCTACTCGTTAGACAAGACTTCGATTGTCGAGACAGAACACATAAATATTGAATTTCTGTTCATGCATAAGATTGCCAATCGTCGTCTAGCTTGCTACCGATTTGGCACATCGCCGTGGCCGTCAAGAAAGGGCAAGAGGGTTGCCTCTGCGGAGAAGTTCCATGGTGTCACCGGATCGTAATGATTCTTCTGGCTATACGAGGGGTGGCGAAGAGGTGGCTCAGGCAGCGTGCGATGTCTCATCACCACGTCTCAAGCGACAGTGCCGCGCGCGACCCGAAACATTATCGTCGTCCTAATCGTCCGCGAGGGTTGTACCTGGGAGGGCGAGTTGGCTAGCGTCTACATACACTATCCGAAACTAGTTGCGAAAATACGGGGATCACTAAAAACCGACTTACTTGTTCAGAAACGCTTACAAGCAATTGACGCTCTCAGTTGGCACTTTTCGAACGTGAAGGTAGCCATCAAAATCAGCCCCGCGCTGAGTTCACCGGTGTAGACAGCAAATGTGACTCGGTCCTATCCCATGAAGAGCTAAATATGAGGGTGCGAGAAGCCGTATTGCAGAAACAAGAAGCACAGTCGATGGACAAATCATCAGAACGATCCGCAGGGCAGTTCCAAAAGCAAAGTAAGTGGAACTTCACCTCCTGCATCACAACCAAGGCGACGAACGCACCCGATCAATTAGACACATTATTGAACGAATGGCTTGCGTGCTGACACAAGCATACGATCTCGCGAGATCAAGCTGAGAGGACCGTTTGGAAACGCCAGGAATGCTTCATTGCTAGTGAATCAGAACGATCTATAGCTTCAATCAAAGAACAAACCTCGTGGAGTCGCTATGCTCCTGTCATGAATGAACGCAATGATCGTTCAAACAACAGATGAGAACCAAAACGTGCGTGCATCACAAAGGAACACATCGGGATGGATTTACCTAAACGCTGACGTCACAACTGCCCTGTACTCCTACGTGTTCACTAATCGACATTAGTGGATACCAATACATCTGAATATGGGCATTCCGGTTTCATAACAAATACCCGCGTAACATGAGTTGCTGTCATTTTTACCCTCCCCTGTTCCTTAATCACTACGTCGGTGAAGCGACTCGTCGAACACCTCAACTTGTATTCCATCGTCTAGTGATTGACCTCCGGTTCCGCTTCACTCCGCGATATTTGTTGTACTTCTATGACGGTTGTCTTGGTTCTCTTTGGCTCTGGTGTTGTTTCATTGCCTTGGATACCTCACTTTTCCTGTACTCGGCTACTTGACACCGTAGATGAAGGATGCGTAGCTCTGTCACCTTGCGATTTGTTTGTATGAGTATTTCGTACTTATCGTCTTGTGTATCTGCAATGTTCGTATAATACTGATTGTATCGTGCTTCTTGAAGGCTGAAAGACCTCGCGCGCGAAGCGGTCTCGAGAGGGGACTCGAGACGTGGTACTGTATAGTATGGGCGGCGGCTCAAGTCGACGAAATTCAACTGGAATTGAATGATGAAGATGAACCGTTCAAGGGGTTTTAAACTGGTCAAACGGTTATAAATGGATTTTCGAGGCCGCTTACATGTTTATGTTGTTATTTCGTCTCCGTTATCGTAATTTGACGAGACGCACGGCCATCATGGCCAGGGTTGAGGTGAGTAGTTACTTTTTCACGGGTGGGTCCGTAAAATGGGGTGGGTATTCCAACCATCCATTTCACTCAACAGTAGCTTCCTACAAAGTATTTCTATTTGTTCAACGCACACACGCCATAGTTCCTTATGATAACAGCAATAAATTCTAAGAATATAGGCTTAAGCCTTGCTTTAAAACATATATATATATATATATATATATATATGAATTAGGGGTTATCAGTTTTATAAAACGTTCCATAGACAGTATTTTTCTGAGCATATACGAATTGATAGAGGTTGTTTAATTTACGCAATTCTTTGCCGCAACCCAAAGATAACATGCCAGCGTCCCCTTATATTAACTCTTTAAAGTATAGTCTGACTGGCGGCTTCAATCTGACGAAAAATCAACAGCGTAACACTTTACCTTGCCCAGCGGGAAGGCTTCGAGGAGCTCACGATGGGACCTTGTGCACCACTTTGCCCCTGAGATTCTCCTGGACGGTAAGCTTTTTTACAGGCCGGTAGCCACCATGACCAACCTTTACCCGGACTCTTGTTTTGGTCATTATTGGCAGTGCTCACGACGACCGGAGTTCTGACCGGGTGGGATATTGCCAACGACAAGGCGATCTATTCTTGATGAACTCCTGATTCATATAATGCCCATTGTTCTTCAAGGTGTCTGTAGTTGGTCAGGCTGCAGGCTCTGCAATTGCGTCACATCCCAACCTTCCTTTTCCCGATCAAGTAGTAATAAGGCCAAAACCGACAATCGAACTCAACCATTGTGATGACCCGTCAAAATTATCGTCGACCGCAGAGAAAAAAGCACAACGAGCGTCGAAACCCGACGCACCTGCGTGTTTTGACCGGAAAAAAAAACCGGGTAAAGGTTCCGGTCCTGGTGGCCACCGGTCTTTAAAAAATCCTTCGTCCTGGACTTTGGCCAGCTCCGTGTGCTTCCACGCGAGCGGCCAACACGCGCGAGTGTTCGCCTGAGTGGTAAGTGAGCGCTTAGCTACGATGATGTATCTACAGCTAATATGTATTATTTCACAGCCCGGCGCTCCACACGTCGTCTGCAAGATATGTGAACAGAAGGAGAAGGTCAACTTTTCATTAATAAAATCTGAAGTATCTAAAACCCTTGTTTTTATTGGGTGGGTGGGTGGTCCAAAAAATCCATAATTCCATTAACCCAAAAAAAATACTGTTGCCAACCTGATCATGGCCTCAGAGAGTTTGGATGAGCTGCTGATGCGTCGATGGGACCTCGCCGCGGCTGACGGTACGTACACTAAGGTATTACAATGAGGAGGCGGGTACCGTAACTTGGTGGGGTGCAAGGTGTTATGCGCACGAGCGTAAATGATACGATTCGTCGACAGATCCCCGGAGCGTTGGGGCTCGTAATTCAGTTCAACCCAAATCATCTCAAGGTGGGAAAAAGCTTCAAGAGACCACAGTTTGTGGAATCGATGCTCACTCGAGGGGTCTTGCTGCAAATGGCGCCTCTAGAGCAAAAGACCCGTAGACAAACAGCTGCTGGCACCACCGCATGGTGCAGCGGCGGCTCAGCCGAAATCAGGGGGATTTAACTTTACGAAGGCCAAGTAGGTTAATTGCTTTCTGCGTTGCGTCACACGTCGCGCTGACTTTGTTTGAATATTAACGCTCAGGGGCAATGAATTCCTCAGCGCTTTGCGTTTTGACGCTGAGGACGAGCAGCGTATTCCAACTGTGCAACCCGCCGAGGTGACAAAAGGCGATGAACATCAAGAGCAGGCGCAACACTTTGTTCTCGTGAATGTCGCTCCTTTGGTACAAAAATCGCAGTATCGAGATTCTGTATAGTGCGGTGGTAGTATTCAAGCAAGTTGATCCATTTCAATATGAACAGGTGCGAGGCCACTTGTTGTACGTGCTTGACATGAACGCCATCAAGCCGCAGATAATGACGAGGGAATTCCTTTTATATGCTCTCGGCATCTCTCACGCTATGCAACACCAGGGTTTCGCGCTCGGTACGTTGTATTTGGGAATCGCTACGATACCAACTCACGCTCACAGGGGAACCACAGGTTTCAACAGTGCTGGAGCTTGGTCCTCCGTCAATCACTTTCACTTGCAAGGCTTCTTCTTCCCTGAAATCGATGGAGAAAGTAGTACAATCTTTCCTGTTGCGAACCAGCCTCGTGAGGTGATGTTTTGCGCTGATGGTGCCGTCGTGAAAAAAATTCCGACCTGGAAAACTAGTTGCTATGTCATTGCTCCTGAGGGTGATGGTAGCGATGCAGCTCAAGTTGCCGAGATCGCGTGGGTTTTACTTGAGATCACCCAATCCCGAGAAATCCCGCACAATATCCTGATAGTGGGCGATGTGATATTCGTCTTCCCACGTCAACAGCAGCGCGAAAACGGCCTCGGACTCATTTTCGCTGAGACTGGAAATATTGACAAAACCTCCATCCGGTCGGGCCGTTTGCGCATTGCAGTCGCTGAGCTCTCCGGGCTGATAATTGCTGGAGATCAGATGGTGTACGAAAACCTCACTGAAGATATGTTCAATGCCATTCTGCAAAATGAAATATCTCTTTCTCCGGTATGCCTGGATGTCCCTGCTGACCTGAATTCTTCGATCAGTCTAACATACGGTTTCTAATGTGTTACAACAGACCACAGAAACAAAACTTTTGAGTGAGTGGAAAGAAAAGTTAAACCAGTAGGCGACTTTCCATCAGGATTCCTCGTTCGAAAGTCATAAACCTGGTCACCAAGGTGATCAAGTGATGAATGTGATATCATGCATTCAATCGAGAAGACAATCTATCCTCCCGTTCTCATTTACGCTTATGTATTTTTGGTGTATCTCTTCTTCTCTTCTATAAGTATCTGGACGACTAACAATTCATCGTGGAGCGTTCTCTATCAGAATAGCAACTAATCGGCTTACTAAGATCAGAGTTCATGGGCTCCGGCTGCAGCTCTATCAGCGATGACAATGCACCTTTCGATCCCAAGGTCATCTCTGTCAAGCATTTCGAGATTCATCGAATTGTGGGTCAAGGTGGCTTCGGAAAAGTAAACGCTGTGATTCGTAAAAAGTCCAGCCCTACTAAGTGGCTTGCTATGAAGACATTGTCGAAGGCTACTGTGATCAATAGAAATTCTGTCAGCATGATTTGGAACGAGCGAAACTTACTTACTCAAATCCATAGTCCATTAATCGTGCGGATGCATCATACATTTCAAGACCCTTACAACTGCTACGTCGTCATGGACCTATTGCTTGGTGGTGATCTCAAATATCACCTTGGATTTACACGTAAGGATGGTTTTCCAGAGAGTGAAGCCAAATTTTACACGGCGGGAATACTATTATCTCTGGAATGCCTTCACAGTCTCAAGGTGCTACATCGAGATGTAAAGCCTGAAAATGTTATTCTAGATGAAAAGGGTTACCCTCGACTCACAGATCTCGGGATTTCAGTGCAAACACCCAATTTACGATTTCAAAGTCGTAGCGGGACCGTGGCTTATATGGCACCCGAGATTTTTCGAGGTTCTACCGAGCACGGGACCCCATCAGACTTTTTTAGTCTAGGAGGGTTGACATACGAGCTCCTTACGGGAAGAAGACCGTGGAATGGAGGCGTACGATCTCACCTCGAAAAATGTCCAAATGTAATGAAGGAATTTACCGAGAGCTCATACGAAAGGTACTACCCGATTGAGCTTCTGGACACCACATCAGGGATTAATGCAAAGTTGTCCCAGTCCTGTCGATCCTTTTTGAGAGGGTTGCTACATCCAGTCGAGGCTCAACGTTTAGGTGCGGGCCCTGACGGTATTGTTGAGATCAAGAAGCACGACTGGCTCCGGACTTTTGACTGGGACGGGTATCTAGCACATACACTAGCCCCGCCTTTTGTCCCTATTGTGGATGAAAAGAAAGCCAATTGTGATACTGCTGCCCAGGACTTCGACGACGTTCTCGGTGTGAATTCACGCCCTGAGCGAATTTCAGCTGAAGACCAAGAAAAGTTTGTGGGGTTCGAGTACAACATCGACGCTATGACCCCTCTCGTGATATAGAACATCGAAACATGTTGACCTGCTCCAGATTAGTGCCCACTAAGCGTTTTGACGGAGGTTGGAAAGCTCCCGATCGATGCCTTCTAGGGCCTCTAAGCCTTTGGAGCGGATTGGAATGAAGCGATCGTTCTCGACGATCAGAGGATTATCGCAAGTCGGAAGGTCCGGGTTGACTCGGATCAGTGTGGCCTGTGGTCGCCCACAACCTTCAATCACATCGGCTACCACCATTTCGGTCTCTCTTCGGACGGATGGCACCTATTTAAAAGGATCACAGCAGCTGTATCAGGACACTGATCAAGAATACTGTATAGTTATGGACAACCACTCACCCGCGTCCCGCAGCCAATCTCGAGGACGACTAGATTGAGCGTTGGGTCTTCCTGCAGTATCTGCATCGACAACAAATACCAAGATAAAAAAAATCTAGCACAAGCATTTAATCACGATCAACTCAAACGGGCGTACCACTTCCATTACCGATTCCCACGCAATGTAACCATTCTAGAGCATCAACAGCGGTTAGCCCACCACTCACGTAAATACACCCACGGGTCTGCACACACCTCTTCAGCTGTGTTCGCGATCCATTGTCTGTCATGGAACATGAGTACGTTGGGGCGTCCTTTACCGCCACACTCCGGACATGTCGTGGCTTCAGCCCCAGGCGCTTTCATCGTCGCCACATCCAAATCAAAGCGGAAATCTGCCGGCAGCTTCCAGATCTTCTCGCAGGGCTCTCTCGCTCCAGTCTCAACATCCCCAGCGCACTGCCACGTCTCGACGCTACCGTGCAGCTCATAGACCTCCTTGCTGTCAAATTCGCGGCGGAAGTGCGAGTCCACCTGTAACCATCCACCGCCACCCTCATCAGCCCCCCTCCCTCCCCCCAAATAAAAAAACAACAGCAGCCACCACACCCAACTGCACCCTACGCACATTGGACGTGTAGACGAAAAACGGGTCATTCGTCACGGAATCTGTCGTGACTCCCGCCGGAAGTGCGCCGCACTTCTTCAGCCGGTCGAAAGCAGCTCGGAATCGCGCTCGCTTCTCCTCTGCACTGCTGGCGCTGCCCTTGCACCGGATCGCATCCCTCCACTTGAGCAGGAGCTGGTACCCTCCGTGGTGCTTGGCGTCTCGGTACGAGTTGGTGCAGCTGCCCCAGAAGCCGTAGAAGACCTCCTCGTCCTGCTCCAGCATGTACGGGTCGCACAGGTCCTGGTACTCCACGTCCATGCGCTCGTACGCGTCCACCTTGGCGATGTCCCTGCAGGTCAGCCAAAGGTTACGCGGGGGTTACACGGCGGCTCCACGGCTGGTTACTGCGAGACTGGAGCGCTGCGCACGCGTAGACGGGCAGCGACGAGTCGGCGGAAAATCCCGCGCCCGTGGCGACGAGGAGGAAGTCGGCGGCGGCCAGTTTCTCTGTCAGCAGCAGCGAAAGTTACGCGGCGTCGCGAGTAGTTTACCGCCGGTGTAAACCGTTCAGGGCGCGGCTTTTGACGGCGAGTTGGCACGGACTTGCGCCACGAGCGACGCCGTGTCCGAGAGAGGAGACGACGGCGCGCGCGTCGAGCGGCTGGGACGCACCTGCGGCGGCGCGCCAGGGCGACTGCGGGCTGCTGCTCTCCATGGCCGATGAAGGCACTGGCCCAGAATGACTGCAGCAAAGTTACGCGACGTAACCAGAGGGAAAAAAACAGGGTATCCGTGACAAAGTTAGTGAGAGTCGTTGAAATAACAGGACAAGTGAAATGAAACTGTCGAGCCCAAGGCTCAATGGTGAGTTGCCCGGTGCTATTGTGCCCCTCACTGGTCATTGGACCCAAATGTAGCCATCCGTTTTGGGGATTGGAAGACCGAAATCCCATAATGACATTTAGATATAGGGTGCAACACCGCGTCTAGATTTCAAAAATGAGGCTGAATTCACAGCCGTTTTGACGCTATAAACGATTTAAAACCGTGCCTCGGTCTGAAATTTTTTTACGGGAAACGGGTTGAGTCTCGCGAGAAGCGCTCATTGGGCGAGAGGCTAATACATCTGTTTTTGCAAGAGAAAGAGCGATTTTCGTCTGAGTGTCGGCCAGTACAGTTCTAACATGATACGAAGATTGTGACGGTGCAATACTCATTTGTAGAGGCCGTAGGAGCAGGATCGTATGACATCTGATTACCACGTTGGTTTGGCACCCGCTGGAAAAAAGGTTTTAAAGGATAACGATGTGAAACATATAGGGTGGAGTTGCAGCATTTACCTCGAAGGCGGTGGCTTGGTTCGCGTTGTACTCGTTCATGACCCGTTCATGACCCTCGTAACCGTGCCATGAGCAATGCCAAGGCAACTAGCTACCAGATCTCGCTTTTTTTCTCTCTGAAGATGCCTCCTTTCTTCATTATGGTCATGAACGCATAGCACCTTGTCACGTACATGTGGTATAGCGGTTTCCGGATTTAGGCCAAGGTTGCGTACTTTGGCCGGGTCTGTGGTGCTAGCTAATCGGGATCAAGAGTGTACCCAAGACACCGACCCGGGAGTTTCGATTATGTCCGGGAGTTTCGGTTATTTCCGAATCTGAGGGGTCGCCGATCTTATGGGAGGTCGGCGAGCCTAGAGGGTCGGTCAGCGA
>BSXT01001254.1:0-25531 GCA_030267785.1 Phytophthora fragariaefolia
CACAACGGTCTACTGCTTTACAGCACAGTTGACGACAACGCTGATCGAGTTGTCGTCCCGGACGATCCTGAGTTGAAGCTCAGGACCACTTACGAGTATCATGATGCCCCGACTTCGGGACATCTGAGTCGTGAGAAGACATACTTGCTTCTCACGCGTGACTTCTACTGGAGTCACCAGTACAAGTGGACGTACGCGCCTGCGAGGTGTGCCAGCGCGTTAAGCCTGCACCCTTCTCGCAGGCTCCACTTCAGTCACTTCCAACTCCGTCGGAGTGTTGGCAGTCCATTTCAATGGACTTCGTCTTTGGTCTTCCGCCTGATAACAAGCGGAGGACTGGTATCGTGGTTTTTGTTGACCGCTTCAGCAAGATGGTGCATCTTGCTACAGCTCCAGCAGAAGTGACAGCCAAACCGACGGCGCGTGTGTTTGTTCACATGGTGTTTAGACACCATGGCATGTCGATCGATGTTGTATCCGATCGTGATCCGCGCTTCACAGCGCATTTCTGGCAAGATCTGTTTACACTTCTTGGTACGCAGCTGTCCATGTCGACTGCGGATCACCCGCAGACCGACGGACAAACCGAGCGCGTCAACCGAGTCCTGGTTGACACACTGAAGAGCTACGCTCCTCGTTCCATCATTGGAGCGACTGTCTGCCGATGGCTGAGTTCGCCATCAACAAATCGGTGCATGTCTCGACGGGACATACACCGTTCTACGTGAATGCCTTGCGGCATCCACGCGTACCGAGTGTGCTCGGTACGGTAGCTCCCTCCTTAAGTGGGGGAGGGTATCCGGTTTTGCCAAAACCGAATAAGCACGCTGATATGACCAACATATCAGTTGTGTCGACACGCGCGCGGACGCACGTAGTCCGATCAACGCGAGCACGAGCACAGTGTCTACGCCCTTTAAACATCAACGAGGAACACATACAGGCCGGGCCTGTAGTGAACAAGCTTGTCGAACTAACATAGAGGTCAGCTCGAAGGCAATGGCCTTTGTCCAGCGCTGACAAGCCATCATAAGGTTTGTCCAAGACGCCATTGCAGCTTGTGTCGCTCGACAGAAGCTGAAGGCAGACAACAATAGCAGGGGGAACACTAATGAATTCAAAGTTGGTTCATTAGTTTTATTAGCTACTCAGAACCTAGCTAAACATGTAGTGTCTGACTTCGGAGCAAGCAAGCTTCCTCCGCGCTTCATCGGCCCCTTCACCGTGTTGGCGAAGCACGGCAACGCGTACACGTTGGACATACCGTCCAGCATGCGCCTCCATCCAACATGTTATGTTGGGCGGCTAAAGCCATACGCGCAACACGAGTCATCTAGTCTTGGTGACTTGGCGCCGACGCCTGCTCAAGCGCGCCGACGCGCGTTCGCAAGACAGCCAGCTTCGACCCAAGGTCGACCTGCACGTTCGAGGGGGTCTGCGAGACCTGCGCGAGCTGGGCCTTCACCAAGGCCAGCCCCTGCCTCAACGCAGCAAACTCGGCCATCTGGAGGCGTTCAACAGCCTCCCGACGATCAACGGAGTCTTGTGGACCGGACCCGCGGCGTCTTCCCACCGTCGCCACCCCCACTGCGAGACGCACAGGGGGCAACTCGCTGGATCGTCCAGCGAGTTGTTGGTCATCAGATCCGGACCCAAGGTCCCGATCATTTTCGTATTCGTTGGAAAGGATTTCCTCCGAACCACGATACGGGGGAGCCGCGGAACGTCCTGATGCGGGACGTTCCGGAAATGGTGACGGAGTACGAAGCCCGCCACCACCAAAGCCGCCGAAGGGCGTAAACTTGAGCGAGAACTGTAGTCACCTACAGCTCTCGGCAGAGTGCTGAGCCCACCAGCAGCACTCGAAGCCATCTGCGCAATCAAGTTTGTGCGCAGCGTTTTCAGCTCCTCGGGCACACGGACACCCGTGTACCCGTTAATGTCGCGTTCCGACACACGCAGTGCCCCTACGTGGCAGTGCTCGCACGCGATGACCACCGGCACCGCGCACGGAATACCCGCTTCGACTGCACCGGGGTGCAGTCGTTCAATCTTGGGGCACTTGGAGAAGCGCTCATAGCGTTCACGCGCTAAGCGAACGCGCTTACGTTAGCCAGCAGGGTTGCTGTTGAAGTTATCGACGATTACACACCAGCTTTGGCAGAGTGTATGCCATTCGGGTACTCTGCTTCTACGGGAAGTCTTCTTATTCCCGTGCCATCGGAGCTCATGAAAGAGTCCGATGTAGTAATCGCGTCTTTGATCCGTCGCCGGATCAAAGTCGAGCTCCTTAGTGACATCATCATCTTTGATACCACTGCACGAGTACAGTGCGTACTGACTCGGCGGAGCAGTACTGCCGAAGCGAGATTGGATCTCGCTTGGAGTCGGCATCCATGGGTCGCGCACTGGTCCAGTGCGCGACACAACAGTACCGGACGAAGTGGAGTCGCCTCCATGGACAACGGTCCAGCGTCAGCGAGCGGCCTATCGCTGCCGCTGCGCGAGCGCTTCGAGCTCGAAGCGTCCGAGTCATCCTCACGAGGACGATGGGATCTCATACTCGGGCCCACACGTGTTAAAGACGAGGTTCCCTCTTCTTCTTCTTCTTCTTCTTCATTCTCCATGTCGGCATCGCTGCCGACATCGAATAGAGCTTCGAGCTCATCGCGGGCAAACAAAGCGTTGCCGCGTGTCTTCTTGTACTTCCCAAGCGACATCATTCGCTTTGGAGAACTTGGCGTCGTCACCGTTGAAGTGACGACGGGTGTTGAAGCCAGAGAGCTTCCAGTCGTCGTTGAGGAAGCGACGACAGTGTTCGCTGCTGCAGATGCAGCAGGCATGCCGGCGGCCTGTGTCGTTGGCGTGCTCATTCGGAATGAGCACGAAGTATCCCCTCCGAAGAAGGCTTTGGATTGATGTGCCGAGACCGGCACATCGAAGGATCTCGAGATGCTGTGCAACCTGCCGTTCCCACGGACGTTGCGACCGATGCAGTCATTCCTAGGGAGCTTAAACAACTACAGCCGCTTCATCGAAGACTTCGCAGTTTATGCTGCGATTCTGTATGAGTTGCGTGAAGTAGACTTCTTTGAGCTCCGGCGCCAAGTGAGTACTAAAATTGGCAGACCAAAGGTTGGGGACGTCAAGCAACGCGCCGATGAAGAGGACGCTGGACACGGGCTACAGTCGCCTTCACCTTGCTGAAAGAAAAAATCGTATCCACTCCAATCCTGAAACACTTCGACCCGGACCGAACTCCAGTCATTATAGTCTATGCAAACAAGTGGGCGATCTCTGCGGCACTCATGCAGGAACATGATGACACGTTTTGACCAGTGAGCTTCACCAGTCGCATCCTGAAAAAGAACGAACTCAATTACGGGGTCGTCGAGAAAGAGGTACTAGCGTTGCTTCGGATCTTGGATGTCTGTCATACCATGTTGGTGTCCAGGCAAATCAAGGTCCTCTCCAGGTATTCGACATTAGCTTGGCTGTTGCGATCGTCGGGCCTTCAGGGCCGCTTGGGTACATGGGCGGCGCTCCTGTCTTAATGGACGCTGGAGATCACCAGATGCAGGAAAGGCAAATATGAGATCTTGGGTACACGTGCCGCCATTACACCTCGAGCCGATGTGGACGAGGCGCTTACTGTTATAGCGCCCAGGAAACAACCTCGTCAAGTGGTCGTCCCGACGACACCCACTGTCGAACCCGATGAGAGTTTGTTGGTGGTCAGCTTTGACGGCTCCGCGCGTTCCAAGTGTGGTGGTGGCGCCTTCAGTGCGATCGTCTGGACGCTTCCCGAATGGGAGATCCTCAAAGCAGCGTTAACGCGGCGGAGTACAACGGATTATTGCTGTGTTTCAATCTTTTGACCGGCCTGGACAGGGGACGACTTGTGATCTGCGGAGACTCGAACTTGGTGATCCGGCAGATGCTCGGAGAGATTGCGTGTAAGGCACCTGCCTTGCAACGTCTTCGTGAGAAGGCGATGAACCAGCTGGCGTCTTGACCGAAGCACGGTTTGTGCATATTAAACGTGACTGGAACCAAATGGCTGACCGTCTGGCTAGCCAAGCACTGCAGGCTGAAGTAGGCGCGGTTGTCATATCTGCATAGATCATGCAGGAACTGTTAACGCGCAATCGCCTGAACGAGATGCCGAAGCCGAAAAACAACGATGCAGTGGTTCATGTGTCAGCAGTGACTCGGTCTGTAGCTCGCCGGCGATCTCCGTCGGAATGTCTACAAAAATAGGTAGTGCAGCGCATGAGAATCGAACGTATTATCCAAGCCCCGAATGAAGAGAAATGGATTGTCGATCTCAAAGCATACCTGAAATGGAGACGTAGACGAATTACCGACGAAGGACACCCGAGGCATCGCGAAGATCGTGGACAGCTACGAGGTAGACGAGAACGGACTGCTTTTGTACTGCCCGATCTCCACATCTCTGTCCGATGAAGATCGGGACGCGATCGCCAAAATCGTAGTGCCAGAACGTTTTTGCATCACTACCATGCGAGCCTAGAAGGCGGGCATCAAGGCATCGGAAGAACGTATCAGCGGGTCAAGAAGCACTTCCACTGGAGGGGCCTGTTCCGAGACATGCAACGATATGTTGGTGAGTGTGTCGATTGTGAGACTGGAAAAGGAAGACCTACCGTACAAGGTGAGTCGCCCGGGAATCTGCAAGCCACATATCGCGGTGATGGACTTCGAGAAGAACGAAGTACGTCACGACGAGGGGCTAGCGCAAGTAGGCATTCCTTTTAGAACCGACGGCGGCGATAACAGCGTGGAAGTGGCGCCGGTACGCCTGGTCGGGTACACAAGGCTGTCCCGCAGTACGGTCACACCTGTACCAGTAGCGGTTGCAGCGCCGGACGGTGAAGAGGGCATTTGTCATCCCGACGACCACCCATGGATCTGTAGTGATGGCGGGAACGGTGACGACTAACCGACATGGCAAGGCTAAGATCCCACTGATCAACGTGCAAGGCGTCAAGAGAAAGCTTCCAAGCAAGAAGGGATTGGGGCGGTGGGTTCCGCTGGAAAGAGACATGCAAGTGCAGGCGATGAGTGGATCGCTCGACCGCGACAAGGTGGAGTGGCTGCGAGAACTAGGTGACACGGAAACACCGCCCGACAACGAGAATGAAGTACGGATAGGCGAAGAGGAGCCGAAGGCACGGACGATGGTTGTACGATTGTTGCGGGCCTACCGTGATCTCTCGAAAGACAGGGTGACTGTCCACCAGTGACCGCTCTGAACGTACAACACCACATCGACACTGGCAACGCAGCACCGATTATGATGAACAGGCGCTGGCATACACGAATGGAGGACGCGACGAGGGTAACGCGAAGAAGATGCTGGGCGCTGGCGTGATAGCAGAAATAATGGAGCATGGAGATTTCCTGTAGTTTTGGTGAGGAAGAAAGATGGCGAGGTGCGCTTTTGCATCGTGTATAGCGCCCTCAACAAAATTACGAGGCGAGATGTGTATCTGCTCCCACGCATCGACGAGACTTAGGAGGCGTTGAGTGGAGCGCGATTGTTCTCTCTATTGGACCTACGTTCCGGCAACTGGCAGATTGGCATGGCGCCAAAACAGTCTTTATCACGAAACATGGGTTATATATGTTTGTACGACTGCCCTTCGGTTTAATGAACGCACCCTCACATGTCAAAGGATGATGGACGGTGTGTTACGTGGTTTGACGTGACTTACTTGTCTGGTATATTTAGACGACATAGTGGTGTTCACGCGTGGTGGCATCGAGAAACATATTGTAGAGTTAGCTATATTTTTGAAACGACTTTTGGCTGCAGGCCTCACACTAAAGCTCAAGAAATGTATATTTGCCATGAGATCGATTATATACCTGGGGCATGAGTTGAGTAGCGATGGAGTGCGGCCGGTGCAGCGATTGGTGACGGCGATGGCAGAATTCCCGCGACCTACGAACGCAGTCGAAATGAAGCGATTTATACACCTGGTCTGCTACTACCGGAAGTTCATCGAAGCCTTCGGTTCCATCATGGCCCCCATAACACGACTGTTAAAAAAGATCAAGATTGGGAGTGGGTCGAGGCGCAGGAGTTCGCATTTGAGAGCATCAAGGCGGCGTTGACAACCAAGCCCTTGGTCGTTTAACCGGACTTTGCCATTCCATTCCGCTTGGTAACGGTTGCTTGCAAGGCAGAACTAGGAGCTTGCCTAATTCAAGACCAGGCGCACGGCTGGCAGCCGACCGCCTACGCCAGCAAGGTCAACCGTAACGCTGAGTCAAACTACTCGATTACGGGGTTGGAGTGCTTTGCGGTGGTGTGGAGTGTCAAGCTGTTCCGACCGTACATGTACGGCAGAGCGTTTGATATCATTACTGACCATTCGGGACTCAAATAATTGATGACACAACCGAAACTCGCCGGCAGATTGCACAGATGGTCACTCAGCTTGCAAGAGTATGAGTTCGAAAGAGAGTACAGGCCGGGCGCGACTGACGCGGTAGAAGACGCCTTGTCTCGGGCATATGCAGCGGTGAGAGCAGTAGTTGGACAGAGTCAGATGATGGAGCGGTTGACTAATCAGACGGATACGGAGGAGAAGACAGAAGCTGATGCGCCTGCGGGGGCACGCTCGCTCGGAGACGAGGCGACGAGGGCACGGACAAGGAAGTAGCGACAATGGTTGTGACGGGGGCGACTTTGGGTCACACCGGACGAATACGATAGACTGCTGAGCAGTGGTGGGTCGTTGGAACACCCTACAGTTGAGGAAGGCGTGCACCAGGGTGGCGGATCGTAGCTTTTCGGACTGATGAGAAGAACGGGTGACGGTAGCAACTGGCAAAACGGGCGCGAAGATGGACGATGACTGGCGACTGTGGTCAGAGAGTGGGTGAAAAAGCTCGACGAATCCTCGATGAGTGGGCGGTAGGCGACCAAACGGGCAGTGGGCGAACTAACGGGGGGTGGGCGAACCGAATGGGCAGTGGGCGAACAAAACGGGCGGTGGAAGTGCGATTTGAGGTTTAAGCTGGGCGGATCCTCGATGAGTGGCGATGGGTGAACGGACGGAATTAGTGGGCGGTGGGCGAACGGGCTGGAGGTGGGTGACGTGGTCTCTGCAGCGTAGTGGCTGCACGAATATTTTACGACGCGTCACGGACTCACACACAGAGGCGCCCGGACTACCGACCAACGGACGGGGTACTCCGCTTGCCGTGAAGGCCTGAAGATCTTGCTCACCTTGTGTACCCGTCGGTGTGGGCGGTGGCGCTCTTCCAGGGTGACTCGGGAAGATGTCGGGCTTGATCTTGGGTTGAGCTGGTGTGAACCGCACTTGGGGGATTCGGTTGACGCTGCCGGGGAAACGCTTCACGCAGCAGTCGTTAGGGTGTCGACCCGCCATGAATATACGCGATCTAGGTGGGGTCGCCCCTTGGGCGTGTTCCAATGTTCCTTGTTCCTTTTCGTACTTATCCGCCTCCTTCTGGCGGGATCGTGAGTGGTGGAGATGAGTGTGCAGCCCGGCCACGCAATCCGGAGTCTTTAGTGCCTTCTCCCTGCGTAACTTAGCGTTCCTTGGCCGTCGGAGGGGGTCAATATGCTTCCCAGCCACGGAAAATGGAAGGCGCGTGTCTTGCAAGGGAAATCTCCCCCCGTGTTACTGGGTAAATTGCCAAGTCTACCTATCCTATGTTCTCTCCATTTTCTCTACCCATCCTCCATGGTACTTCAAACGTGGTCGGCTCTCAGCCTTACCTTTGCCAAACTGGTTTCTCCATCGGAACTAATGTGAGTGTACCAACTTTCTGGTACCGGTTGATCTCCGTACCTGTGTCGAAATGATTGCACCCTTCCGGAGATTGGATCCGGTGTATCGAAATGATTGTCCCTTATGACATCAGATCTGATCCGGGTGACTTATCCGAAACCTCTCATTTTCCAAACGCGCTTCTCCATAGTCGTCCCCTGCACGGATCATGGCTCGTACGGCGACCAAGCTCCGCGTGTAGCGTCTCTAGTTGATACCGCGCGTTCCCCACCTCCTGGCGTGGTGTCCGGATGGCGCACGGCGGATCCGAGCAGCCAACAGCCATCCAACTCGCCAAGTTCCTGCCGTGAGCGCCCGCCGACAGCAGCAGATACCCCCAGCATCTCGTCAACGTGCTCTAGTAGATCGGGCACGCTTGCAGAAGCATCAAGTAAGCCCATTCACCGCTCAATTGCTGTTTCGCGCGCTGCGGTATGCCATATGCGATCTTCATTACTCATCTTCACTTGCCTGTTTTAGACCCTTCGTCTGCTGCCACCGTCGCAACCCCGGAAGGGGCGTAGGTTTCCAAGAAAGTTTGACCAGCCACTCACTGGTGTCATGTACGCGGACACGATCTATCCAAGCTGACCGCGATCTCGGTATCTAACTGAGATGTCGATCTTCATGTTCATATCTCAGTAGCCATATCTGGACCAGTTTCAGATCGTCGTCAACATCCTCGATGTATACGAGAAACTGATTGAGCTGCGCGTCACTTCAGGTAATCTCACGTTCGGGCATCCAAGTATGGGCTCCTGATTATGCTGAATTTATGCCCGAACTCTGTCACAGATCTTCATGGTCGGCAAGCCCTCGATCTGCAGCCAGATCGAGATCCCGCACAGAGCTCGGAGTCAGAGATTACAGGTCGATCTTTATCCGGAGGTACGTAAGTTTCTGACGAATTGAGAATACTGCGTTGAACGGCTAACCATTGCATGACACGATGAAGACAAAACTTCCGGCAAACCTTCCCCCAACGATATTGCGGCTGTTCGACCGCATCGTTGTATCTCGATTGTCCCAGTTTCTGTTCACCCAGTGGCTCCTCGAGTCTCCGTCGCGCCTGTAGAGATCAACGCAAGCATCCTCCAGGCGTCGATTTCGGATCTCCGAAATTTACTGGATCAACTGGAGATCGTTCGGCTTGAGAACAAGCTGCGGGGAACCGAGCAAGTACATTAGCAAGCTGTTGCCCACTTCCTGAACAAAGTTGACGCCCTCAAGGCGCGGTTAGCTGCCTCTCCATCCAGCGCATCTTCTCTCCATTTTCACAAACTGGAGGAAGATCGCGACACCGCATTATCAAATCTACGGCAGCAAACTACTGCCCTGAAAGCGTCTGAAGACACCGCAGCACGTTTGCTGCAGCAATGTAATGGATAGATGACGATAATCTCGGATCTTCGAGCCGATGCCAATCGTGAGCGTGTCCGTTCTTAGCGAATGTATAGGACCACTCTCTTATCCCGGTAGGCATCCACAGCAATTTGTTGAGTTTCTTCCTTTTGGACCTTCGTAGATCCGAGTCGAGACCTTTTTAAGCGTCTCGACTTGCACACATCTTTACAAATAACCTTCCAGCGTGTGGCCTTCCCACACGCCGCTTCAACCCACTTCCCCCTTTCGCAGCAACCGTCTTACTGCGAAGGGTCACCTGCAGTCTCTTCGTGAGACTAAGCGTTGGACGAACAACACTGTGGAAACGAAGTGGGGAGGTAAAAACCTCAAGAATATTGTTCTCGAGGTTTTAGAGATTCGTCCGTGATATCATTTTCTGCGGGGGAATACGACGGCGTGTGCACTGCACAGTGGTCTGTGTTCGCTTCACGCCGGTCTGGTTGGCAGAAATGATGTATTTCTATGATTGGCTATTAACCAAACGGTAATTTATCAAGATCTTGGAGAGGCGGGAGAATATTGCACTCTTTCCCAAAGATGGTGCTACCTCGCGCTCAAGCTCGAGCTTAAGTCGCTGCTCGATCACAAGCTGTTGCTCAGGAGATCAACGGTGACATGGAAATTGACGACTACTACGACGGGGAGATTCACGATGCCGCTGGCGACGGCGAAATCGACGCCGCTAACGACGGTGAAGAGATCGGTGCCGCTGGCGCTGACCGTAGCGCAGCGCTGGTAGTCGTTGACAAAACCGCATTTACGTCTGTTCAAGCCCTCGCCGGAGCGCTCAAGACCACGTCGCTGCGCTCGCCCAGCAGTTTCTCCTCCAGACCCTGGTGCTGGCAAGAGAGCATGCAGTCTTGCAGTATCAACAGGAAGGGCAACCTCGCGTCCAGAATGCCGCCTTGATGGCAGTGCAGGCCTCAACAGAGACCAGCGTAAGGCTGCTCACAGACCAGCAACGCGACATTGCCGTAAAGCTCGGAGAAGCGCTGACGGCCACGCAAGCCAGCCTCCGTGAACAACTTCAACAACTGCAAAGGGTCCAAGATGAGCGAGGCCAGCAAATCGAGAGCTACGTTAGTGACAGACTCGCCAAGGCACTCCAAGACGTACAGAAGGAGACGCACGACTAGCAGTTGGCGATTGTGTCTCAAACGGACGAAGTCCGCCAGAACTTGACGCTGATGGAGCGCAACATGAACAGCACGCTATCGAGAATGATGGAGCATGTCCAAAAGTTCATCGAAGATAAGCTCGTCGGTTGCACTGTCGACGTGAATACAGACCGGATTATTCAGCAGCAGATGGAGAAGTCTACGGATCATGTTGCGGCGACTGTAATCGAGCATGTGCTCAAGCCCGTCGACGACAAGCTTGCGACGTCTCAAGGAGGAGCCAGCCTCACACAAGAGGCAGCACAGATCATCCAAAAGCGATTGGAAATGTCAAGAGAGGGCATTGCTGCGGAAGTTATAGATCACGTTCAGCAGCTTGTCGAAGGTAAACTAGCTGCGGCCCTTCACGGTGCCAGCCTCAACCCCGAGATGAGCGAGATCGTTAAGCTTCAAGTAGCTTTGGCGACGGAAGGCGTAGCATCGGCAATAAAGCGCTCCGTTGAACAGGATCTCCAGAAGGCGTGCGGGTCAATCCATGATGAATTGTTGCGGTGCGCCCAGGATGTAAATGGGCCTCTCTACGAATCGGTTCGCGAATTCATTTCGGAAACAACAGCGAGAGCAGACCGTCAACTAGAATCACGCATCCAGAAACTACATACCAACACGCAGTCGGATATAAATCTACAGGTGCAGCGTCAAGCGGACGTGACAACGGCTCTTCGCGAGCATGTCATGAAGATGTGCGTGCGTGTTAATAAGCAAAATCAACAAACGGAAAGTGCCAGCCTTGAAAGTACAATTGCGCGACTCGTGAAGAAGGATGTGGATCAGTGTATTAAAGCGCTGCAGAGCAAGGATCCCCAGTCTGTTGAACATGCGGTGCGCCAGGATCGTCGACCAGCCGAGCAGACCATACCTTCCCAAAACCCCATTAAACACAGCTTGTAGTCGGCTGTTGAAGCCGTCTGCAAGACGATTAAGGAGGGCGTTCGCGACCTGACGTCAGTAGACGAGCGTCAGAGACATCGAACGACCCGCTCTGAGCCCGGTGGGGCCTGCGACGGCAAAGGCATCAGCGATTCTGCCGGAGATAGTGAATTCGAGAAAAGGATGCTTGAAACATGGGAGAAATCATACTGATATGCACCAGGACCTGTATCTCCTGTCTAACCGGCTAATAGCGCGATCGGCCCACCAAACAACTTTGATGATGCGTCTATTGTGCCTGTAGCGTCGGAGAGATATTCGCCACACGTGGTGACGATGGACCTCAGTACGTCGGCCACAAGTACTGAGACGCAGACAGGAGCAAGTACAACAGACATCACACACGGCTAGTCCACCACTCACGACATCACCCGAGCGGTGCATATCGAACCGTGTAGTTGCTGTGAACCCAATCACGGCTATAGCAGCGGAAAATCATGCTTCGTCACAATATCAAGGATATACCCCACCACTTGTACCGACACCCACCAGTCTTATGAGGTTGCAGTCATTTCGAGGGCGCGCTCTGGTTCCTGCACGCCACACACATCATCGATCACGAGCACACAAGCAGGTGGAACTAAGTGTACTCGTGTCAGAGCTTCAGCTTCAGGTCAAAATGCGAGCAGAGCAGACAGCACAACGCTACCAATCGAGCAGTGAAGCGCGAATGTTGCTAACGGCCAAGCGTTGACCAAGTGCACTAGCCGAGCAAAGAGAGGTTACCAAAAAACAAAAACTGTCGCTTTCGTAATATATTCATGATTCTGATTTAGTCGTCAGGTGATATACTAGAAGCGACGTCGGCGAGAAGATCGCTTGTCATCTCGTCCAGGTCGTAGTCCATGTCGTCGTCGATAGGAAAGATGAAACTGGTAGGTGTGTGAAAGTGATGTTGTCCTTTCGGGATCTCCTCACACTGCAGTAAGTCAACAAAGTCGTTGTTCCTGTTCAGGAATGAGCACATATCGATGTTGTGCTCAGCTAATGTCGTGCGCTGTGTAGATACCATCTGCCCGCTTACACCAAAATCACGCTCAATCTGGCACGAAGAAACAGGTATTGCAAACAACACTCTAACAGCTTTCGGTATGATACGGTAGTCGCCTTGTTGCTCGAGTCATTGCCAAAACTCAAGTACTGACTCCTTCGGTGTATAGTCCGCCTTCCGTGCAATATCAACAGGATCCTCCAGCCATCGATCAAGTTCCTCTTCTGCGCGTCGGTCTTGCCGGCTGAAGGTTGGTGGCCGACTGGATCTCGGCGCAAATTCCGCTTCTAGTTCACTGACGTGTACAACAGGTGGGTGTGGTTCAAATTCACAGCCGTCTGCGGGTTCACTTACTGCCTTCAGTAACTCCAATAAGTTGCGGCGGAGTTTTGGCGTTTACATCATTCTTCCTGTCACAGCATCCCTTCCGTTTTTGCTATGCTGGCGACACGACGAAATCACTGCGCGATCGAGACTCCACTCCGTTCGTTTGAAAATGGGATGGAGTTTCAACTGCATTTCAAACACAAATTGACACTCGTGGAACTGCTTATCGTTGTAATATCTACTGAAGAAGCGTTCATCTAATGCTTCTCGCAATGGGCTCCGTACATCCGCAGCAAGTCGTGTAAGGTCACTTGGAGGAATCCAACGGGTTTTTGTCGGTTGATAGGTAGTGTGGCAAAGGTTGATCAGGATCAAGGTCCTGGATACGAGCCATATACAACTGTACGAGTACCTCGACTTGGACAGGACGCTCGGCTTGACATATTCGCTTGATCTCACCGATTGGCTTCAGCACAGACAACACATGGACCAAGTCGTCATGACGGAACTCTGGAGGTGGCTGGTTGGCACGAAGTGCTTTACGTGTTCGCTCTTCATACCACACAGTTATTGCAAGCCACTTCTCAAGAACTCTCTCCAGTGAACGCGTCAAGCTCAAGAAACGCGACGTAGAATATCCAGGAAGTCGTGTGGAGGCACCCTTAGTCTTAGACTTACAGAGCTCAGCAAACAGGTTCCCAGTGACAGACACTACCTTGACTTGAAATATTGTTCTTACCATCCATGAGATTAAGTCTGCCATCGCCGGGTTAGCTGCAGCAATAGCAGCTCCATTTATACCACATGATGACTTTGTAGCTGCGTGGGTCATGCGAAGCACCACTCCCAGTGCAGATTGAGTTGTTTGCACAGCATCGCTTTCACGTCACCTCCCGAGTCGCTGGTAGCCCCATAGAAATCGGTCGTCGCTAAGCTAAAGTTCTCGAGAATATGCTTCGGCCACCCTTTGAAGGGCTTTGCGATGCCTCCATCACGATCTCCATATGCGGGGTTGAACTTTCTCGTTCCCAAGAGAATGGACTTGAACTGCCGGGCCTTGTCAACCAGATAAACCCGCAATCCAAGAAACTTGTCTTGCGTTGTTTTTCAAGTCCAAAAATCTGCGACGATCGTAAAGTTCGGGTAGTCCTCTCTATTCTCTAGGAGAAAGTTAGTAATCTCCTTGCAAGTTGAAGTATACAGCTCTACGATAGCTTCCTTCACCTGCTTTGTAGTTATCGTGGTCTTCATCTCGTCCTTATAGAGTAATGCTTGCATGAGTCTTGCCTCTTCGTACTCCACCATACGAAACGCCAGGTTATGGTTGCTGATCATGAGAGTGGTCATCAGCACGCTTAGCCGGGTTGGGTTGTTTGAGTACAGGACGGACGACGACAGGTGGCTGTAATCATGGTCATGTTTGCGCTTCTTGACGATCGCTGTCTCCGTTTTCGGCGAGCCAACGTTGTGTATCTTCTGGAGGTGCTTCACAGCCATAGTCGTTTTGCCAGCATAGAGCTTGAACAGGTTTTTTCCTGACGTCCGACACGCCTCGTCGGCCAAACAAGCCCACGCGAAGACCTCCTTCCCGTTCTCGGCGTACTTGGCTCGAACCCCCCACTTGAATATGAACGAAGTCGCCTTTGGCCGTGGAGGCACCAACTTAAAGGGTCCAATGGCCTGGAATTCTTCCACTGCTTGGCGGACGACGGAAGGTGGCTCTGTCATCGTCCCGGGTTGGCTGGATGTGTCAAGATGTCAAGAATGTGGACCGGATGCGAAGTAAGTTTCTGTAGTGGTCACCAGTTTTCTCCGATGCTTGATGGTGGTGCCTCTGACCTGAAGACTTGAGCCGTGTGCACGAAGATGCTGGGGTTCGTGCGGTGATCACGAGCGTATACTTGCGGTACTCGTGTTCCTGGTGAGGTCATGAGGCTGTCGGCTGCGCTTCCAGCGCGTCGGAAGCTTAGCACACGCGTGTGCTGGCAGCTTCTTGGGCAGAGGATATCTTCGCGTGTGAGCTCGGTAAATTCCAGTGCGGCTGTAGAAGGTCGCGCGAATTTCAGCAAGTCGAAAGAGCAGGATACGCACACGCCAGACCCATTTAAATACGAAATGCGCGAGTACGAATATCGGGAGGGAAGCTCGCAAAAATGTTCGTAGTTCTCGCACTTTAGCGATGGGGAACCCAAAAACCCCGTTTTTTATGTTCCCTCGTTTTCGGGGAAGCGTTTCTCACCCGCTTTTTTGTTCCCCTACCCGCATGTCCGTCCAAGACTTGCGTGTGACAGCATTTCGCCGAAGCGGTTACGACACACAAGATTGCTCTCGAATCGCGAAGGAGTGCGCCACAGTTCAAGTCGATTCCATCCACCCAAGACGGACCCCCATAGTCCTTTCAGTGGACCAAGTACTCTCGGCGATTTCGGTCGTAGCGAGTCCTGCGAGACGTCCGCACGTCTACGATCCGCTCCACCTCGTATTCGTCGTCGGTCACGTCCTGTTCCCAGCTGTCTTCCGGCAAAAACACTTCGTCGAAGTCGACACGATTGCACTCCGGGGCGACAACTTCCACGCTCGGACGACCAGGAAACTGCTTCACCAACTTGAGCTTGGACACGTGCGGGGTCGAGAAAATCCGATAGTCCGTACCAGCAATTGCCAGCTCCGCCGCATGCCGATCGACCATTTCAGCTACGCAGGATGGACCATGCCAGAGGTGCGCGAGCTTCCTGGCATAGCCCTCTTTGACTCGATCAAGGACCAATCATACCTAATCTCCCGCTTCGATGTCGTGCGGACGAATTCCCTCATTGTGTCGATCAGCTCGATCTTGGATCGCCTCGCGCAAGAGCTCGTTTACCTGCTCGCGCGCTCGCTGGTAGTGACTCTGCACATGATGTTGCCACTTCATCGAATCACGATCTCTGCGTAGGGTGCTGCCTACATGCAGCGAAGCCTCTACGGTCGATCTTGGATCCCAGCCATGTGCAAGGTAGAAGGGTGTATCGCCTCGAACCCGATCCTGGGCCGTGTTCAAGGAAAACGTCAAATGCTCGACATACTCGTCCCAGTCCTGCTGATTTACATCTGTGATATACATCTTGACTGCTCGCGTCAGAGTCTGAACCATCCGTTCGGCCGTCCCATTGGGTTGTGGGATATAGACCATCGTCGGACTCTGCAGCTGGCCCACGATACGGTTGAACGAGCGGAAACATCGGACATAAAACTAGGCTCCCGATCGTGCCGGATGACCTCCAAAGCGATGGAAGACACGCAAACGCTTTCGCGCTGTTATCGCCGCCGTCGGTCCTAAAAGGAATGACTACTTGCGCTAGCCCCTCGTCGTGACGTTCTTCGTTCTTCTCGAAGTCCATCACCGCTTTATATCGCTGCAGGAAGTCAACACCGACGAAAACTTTGTCCGAGCAGCCCTCAATGATGCAGACATCCATCGTCACCATATGGCCAAATGCGTTCCTCATGCCGAAGGCCCACCCGCCCACGACTTTCAGCACAAAGCCGCCAATGCCCTTGACCAAGTCTACTAGGGCTCGCCGCTTCACGCGCTCACCACGCATCAACCAGTCCGTCCCGGCCAACAAGTATCTGGCGCCACTGTCGGGCTTCACCGGCAGCCTCTCGCCTTCTACGTCCGTCAATGCCGCAGGCACCCCGTCCTCAGCTAGCGCCCCGAACTGCATCGCGCCGCTCGTCGACCCCGTCTCCGTCGACTCGCTTGATCGTTGTGTGAGGCGTACCTTGGCACGTTCATCGCCATTGTCATGAAGCCGTTCCCAACCGGCCTCTCGTTGTAGCTGAGCGAGCTCGTCTAGAGCTGCCTGACACTGCCGTTCTCGACGTGCCCGCCGCACATCGTTCATCGTCGCCACTACGGCGTCCACCGCTTGCACTTCGCAAATCGGCGCTGTCGCTCGCCGTCGCTTCGCCTTAGCCCCCTTCTACTGCTTGTTCGCCCGTTGTTCTCGTCTCCTGGTCAACCGAATAGCAGCTAAGTTGCTCCTGGTTACTGCCGAGTTACTTCCGTCATCGGGCATCGCCACATCCTCAGTCTCCGTAGCTCCCACGTCGGCCGCCGTGTCGTCGCCTTTCTCAGCTTCACGTCACTGTTCAGCGTTGTCATCCGCGTGGGCGCCGCCTTCCTCAGGCCCACGTCGATGCTCAGCGCCGCCATTGCTGCCCAACGTTCGCACATACCGCGCTGCTGCCATAGCAGGACGCACCGTCGCTACATAGCGCCGCGTCCGTTCATCGTCTCTCTCCGCCGGTTCTTCATCCAACTGAGTGTACAGTGCGCGCCAAATCGATAGGACCATCGATTTGGCGCCACACTTTCGCCGATATCTCGGCTTCTACTAGGAGCTTAGAGCTACTGTTTAGATATGTTGCTCGGACGACATCTAGGTAGAACATGAAAGAGCTAACAACTGCGAATTCTAAGCCCTTGGTAGGGCCGGTATACAGATTGCCGCTTTTGGCTTCAGCGCCACCAGTAAGTACCATACCCCTTTTCTGTCAAAAATACACGGTTTATGCAATCCAATACAAACGTTTGTATTAAAAGTTAGTACTTCGTGTGGCAGCACGGTTCCACCATTCGTCTTGCCAGTAGGGACCATCACTCTTTTACATACCCTGGGCCACGTTGTCGATGGGATCGTCGAAGCCGTTGCTTTATCCACCGCCTGCCCTAACGTTGTGGGTACAGGGTCTTGCTCCACTAGCATGCGGGTTTTCTTATCCAACTTGCGATAGAACTGTGCGAGCAAACTGCGCTCACTCACGTGGTTCTGTCCAGTCAGGTCACGTAGTCCAGCCGCAAACTCGGCGAAAGTCTTGCCCGGATACATCATACGCTGATACACTCGCCACTCGGCCATCGCCTGGTCTGGGCGTTCACCATACCGCCGCATCAGAGCCGCTTTCAAAAATCTTGTCCAAGTATTCTCTGCGCTAAGCAGTTCTTGGTCCATCTGAACCCACGAGCCGGCTGCGTTGTCTTGAAATTTGTTCCCCACGATAAAGTAGAGCTCTTCATCCGTCCGTTCACCACGTTCGGAGATGCAGGCTCCTTCCACTGCCAAGTCGACCTTCGCGATCCAGGTGGAGACCGAGACCGTTGGGGAGGGCTTCTAGGGCGTTACCTCTAGATCGGTCGTGCTCGTCCGGCGTCGTTGACTTCGAGAGGCCGCCGTGTTTCGCCGACGTCGATCCCTTCGTTTCCTTCGTCGTCGGGTTCTAATACTTGAGTCTTCGCAGCTGTTCCAGTCGCTGGGGTCACTGCTGCCGGGCTCGTCATCACTCGGACTTCCTCCCATCGTCCCACTACCGCGCCGCTGGGGCCCTGACCGTGCTAATGCACTTGCCGTTGAGAGCGGTACTGTTGGCTCGGCCGGTATCTGCCCCGTCGCAGAGGGTTCACTCGTCGCCGTCGGGGTGGAAACTCTCGCAGGTGCTTGGGTTATCAAATCTGTCACTGCCGGCTCCCAGTCGTGACCGACGATTGTGGGTCCTACTCCATCGCCATCAATGTCTCGAAGTTCTCCATCCGCGCTTCGAGGCGATTGACCGTAGTGTGAAGGTGCTGGATCACCGTGGCCAGAGCATTTACGGTTCCCGCAGCCAAGGGTACTGCTTGGCCGAAGGCTCCGCCTTCATCGGTTGAGACTACTGTTGGTTCTGTCCTTGTATCGCCTTGTCGCGTTCCTCCTTGCGTCGTGGAGTTTGAGTCTTCCCGAGGCAGTTGATCTTCCGCCTTCGCTTCTTCTTCGGACGGTTTCGCGCTCGCCCGTGGATTGACGTTTGCCAATTCTCCGCTTGCTACGCTCCGAGTGACCGCCTTCGTCCTGATCGTCTTCGTTCGGGCCATCATGGCTTCGCCTTCGTTGTGACCACTAGGCCCCTGTATGACCACGATGCAACGTGTCTTCTATATCCCCTGCACGCCGGGGTTGGTCAACACAGTGCCAATCGCGTCCAAAGTCCGTCTGACCGTCGGTGGCAATCTCGTGTCCAGGTATACGTTCTTCTTGCCCGTTGAATAGCAACACATTTTCGTCCATTGCTCTTGATTGAAGACAAGGGGTTTATTGTATTCATCAAGTTCATTACAGATACAATTTGTGGAATCAAGGTGCACTTACCTGGACGGACCCATTTGCGTGCTGATGTTGTGGTTTTAGCTGGAGATTCACGCATCCAAGCCAAAGCAGATATTTCACAGTCGTGTACATACTACGCAAGTACGAGTGACATTTGGACCGCGCGAAATGCCCGCTCCTACATTGCTGTCACAATTCACTGTGTTAATGATGAGTTTAAATTTAATAGCTGGACGCTAGAAGTAAAATAGATTCCAGGTAAGCACGATTTATGTTGTGATTGCGCTGGAACGTATCATCGAGGAGTGGGGTGTATCAAAAGCCCTTAGCTGTCGACTAGCTCGCGATTCAGGTGCGAACATGGTGGCCGCAGCCAATTAATGGGTGAGGATCATGCTTCCAGCATTGGACATGAACTCCATCTTGTTGTTTCTGGGCTGATATCGTAGATGAAAACAACAGATCACCTCATACCTGCATGGGAAGCTCTCATCTCAGCTGAAGCAGGTGTGAACATTAACGAGAATGAGGACGATGACGATCTCAGTGAGAATGATCGAATACAGATGGGCGCTCTTCGCGATGTTGCAGTCGACGAGATGGAGGGGTTTGTAAGCGAAACACTGGCTCATTTGGGGGTATATGAAATGGCCACAATGCGTGAAATCGTCCAAAACTTTCGTACACTAGTTGTCTACTTTCGCAAGTCCCCTAAAGCTCGAACAGGGCTCAAAAGTATTCAAAAGGAGCTGGGTATTGCGCCAGAAAAGGTGGTTACCTTCACGGTGGAACAGTTGTTGGGATATGTTAGTGCGTTGTATCCACCTTCAGTCTGCATTGTATTTTTTGTATAGTTAGACTCTTTTCGTGGTCGGATTGAGTTTAATGATATGTAACACAAGTTGATTTGACCAAAAGATTCTGATTGGTTCGCAATCAAGTGTTTGAAGAGTTTGTTAGACCCGTTCGAGGAGGCGACGCCGACGTTAGGAGGACAAGGATATCCGACAATACCTCGTGTTCTACCAGTACGTACTGGAGTTCGACACAAAATTTCCAAGGAAAATTTAGTCGAGCATGATTTGTTTTGGCAAGTGACGCCCAGTATGTGAGCAACTTTCATCGTCACAATGCACGAGTGTCGCAATACTATACTACGTTTATTAGACAAACGTTTCTCGCATTTGACATCCAGCGAGCTGTCTTAGGTCTTGTACCTGGATCCTCGAGTCGCGGAGTATATGAACCACCTCAGTGATGAGCAGATACCTTCTGTTCGAAAAAAGCTCATTATAGCAGCTGCACAACTAGCGCGTGATGAAATGGAGCTAACCCGAGCTTGGTATGTTGTTTCCGCAGAGCCTGTGCAGAAAAAAAGTGTCGAGTAGCCTTATCAGCACCTTTGGTTTCGGACCTGGCGAAGCGGACATCCCCAAACCCACTTAAGAGAAAGACAGCAGTTGTGAATTTACACGTTATTTAGCAGATATTACTGCGCCAAACGCTGTCACTAAAATTATGAATCCTTGCCATTGCTGGGGCCTTAATCAAAAGAAGTATCCCAATCTCAGCAAGTTAGCCAGAAAGTGGCTTAGTATTGTCGCGACGAGTGTGCGCTATGAGTATTTTCGACTAGTATAAGTACTGTAACTGTCAAGAGGGTTCGCTGGGATCAGACTTTGTGCGTGGCATCGTTTTTATTGCGGAAAATACTCGCCGAAACGAAGAACGTGGGGCTACCGGAGTGGTGCCTTAGTAACGCACGGCAGCAAAAGTATTTTAGCGTGCAAACGTGCTATTCGAAGTAACACGTCTCGAATTAACTTCATATTTCGTATTGCATGCGATATCGGTAGGTTTGTGACTGTGGTTTACCAAAGTAGCTGGCACATTTGCTAATCGACTTTGAATTCGTGGTGCCACTAATTGTAAAACGACGGTAGCCAGGTACGGTCGGTCATGTGGAAGTAACACACTTTATCGAGAATCACCACCGGATTCCAGGCTGGAAAGAGGTGGTGGAATTTCCAAATTCACGAACGAGCAGTCTATCCTATGCCCAAGGAGACCGTCTCTCCATCATCGGGGGATCGATCGTCGTGTGAATGCTGTAATAACTAGCAAATGATTGGTTTCTACTTTGACGACCAGTCTCGTCGGTGGAACGAACTGGTTGCTGAATGATCGGTTTAGTCTACTTTGCTCGCTGCTTCCACATCGACTTCGGTGGAACTCGCTCTCGGACTTGCACAAGCGTGTGCTACCATCGCGACTTACTGAAACTCCTGCGATCTCATATTAGAACTGCTTATGATTCTCGAGAACATGTTGTTGCCCTGTGTGATATCTGAGACAAGAAGAGGCGGAGGAGACCCCGGATACACAACCGTGAAGCAACACACCTTTAGCATTCACGAACGCACACCACTGACATCGCATTAGCGCTTAAAGTTATACCATTAAAAGATAGTATATGTAGTTGCCGCTTGGTTTGGCATATATATCGAATGCTGTCGAGGAGATTGTTTGAGTGCTCGCTGTTGGTCGTGCACGGCCAAATCATCGAATGGGCTTACTGAACCCACTACTTTAGCTTACACGTGTGCTCACGTGCATGATGAAGCGTAGGTGTAATTACCTTAGATTAAGTATACTTGAGTCCACAAGTATACTTAGATCTAAATAAAATACAATTAAAAGCATTTTATGGTAAAATGAGAATGAGAACTAAAATGAGTGTTAACTGTGGTTTTCCTCCTAAAACTGGTATCTATAAAGAGAGGATCTGTCAACGTATGGTGGGCAGAATCTCTGACCTAATGCATGCTCCTCATTGGTAGAAATATGCTGTTTTCTACCAATAGTGTCGCTTTCTAATATGAATGCTGACCACACTACAATGTGGCTCACCTGAATGTATCCATTAGTGCATGTTGCACTAAGGTGAAGGTTAGCCAAATGTGTAGCCCCGGTACACCATCCCCCCGATAGGACTTGATGTGCCGGTCTCGACACATCAATCCAAAGATTCTACGGAGAGGACTCATCCTCATTCGGAATAAGCACGTCAACGACGCAGACCGCCGGTGCGCTTGCTGCACCGGTAGCGGCAAATACTGTCGTCGCTTCCTCAACGACGACTGGAAGCTTTCTGGCTTCAACACCCGTCGTCACTTCAACGGTGACGACGCCAAGTTCTCCCAAGCGAAGGATGTCGCTTGGGAAGTACAAGAAGACACGCGGCAACGCTTTGTTTGCCCGCGATGAGCTCGAAGCTCTATTCGATGTCGGCAGCGATGCCGACATGGAGAATGAAGAAGAAGAAGACGAGGGAACCTCGTCTTTAACACATGTGGGCCCGAGTATGAGATCCCATCGTCCTCGTGAGGACGACTCGTACGCTTCGAGCTCGAAGCGCTAGCGCAGCGGCAGCGATAGGCCGCTCGCTGACGCTGGACCGTTGTCCATGGAGGCGACTCCACTTCGTCCGGTACTGTTGTGTCGCGCACTGGTCCAGTGCGCGACCCATGGATGCCGACTCCAAGCGAGATCCAATCTCGCTTCGGCAGTACTGCTCCGCCGAGTCAGTACGCACTGTACTCGTGCAGTGGTAGCAAATATGATGATGTCACTAAGGAGCTCGACTTTGATCCGGCGACGGATCAAAGACGCGATTACTGCATCGGACTCTTTCATGACCTCCGATGGTACGGGAATAAGAAAACTTCCCGTAGAAGCAGAGTCCCCGAATGGCAGACACTCTTGCAAAGCTGGGGTGCTTTTGTTGACAACTTCAACAGCAACCCGGCTGGATACCGTGAGTGCCTTCGATTAGCGCGCAAACAGTATGGGCACTATTTTAAGCGGTCCAAGATTGAACGGCTGCACTGAGGTGCAGTCGAAGCGGGAATTCCATGCGCGCTGCCGTTCGGCACCGCGTGCGAGCACTGCCACCCCGTGGCAGTGCGGGTTTGTGGAGAAGTGGGCTCGAAGCGAAAGGTGGGCGCCAAGGCTGATGCAAGCGGATGATGACACCAGCAGACCAGTGTGATGGCAGATGACTGACAGACGCGACGTACGACGGATGTCCCCAGAACCGGTCAGTGGGGTCAACTGGCGATGGAACGTTCCGGACAGACCCCACTTCAATGACAACTCGCTTCAGTGACCTCGTCCTGGCCGCCCACAACGGGCGGTCCCCGCCGCCCACAACGGACCCCGTCCTAGCGGCAGGGGAACATAAATAGGGCTTGACGAGCGAAGTAGGGCTAGGCATGGAACCGCCGCGTGACAAGGTTCAAGTAGCCGGTCGATAGCATATAATAGGCGTAAGGCTCAGTCCCGATTCTTCTTTGCGACACACAAGTGGATTTCCCCCCTTCGGTCCAAGGACTTCCGAGTTACGGAAAGCAGTGCCGACCCGATAACGCAGCCCCCCGTCCCTCGTATTTACCCTTCAGACCCGTGCCCAACAGGAGAGGCACGTTAAACAATACCGTCAAGACGCGCCATAACGCGCTGCCGAAGGTGAAGACCCGTGCTGGCCCGATAACACCACACAAGACCGCGTCGGTCCCGATAATGCCACGCACCACCCAAGGACTCGACGCCCCGATAACCGCGCGTGACCAAGGGTAAGACAGAAGAACAGATGGATCAGGAACAAGACCGCCCCAGTAAAAATGGCTACACACTCAAGGTTCAAGTTAGTTCGTCACCCTATCCTGAGATATGTCACTCAAGTACCGGATAGATACCCGACGCGACGGCCGATTGGGGACGCGACGGGTTTGTGCGAGGACGGCTTTGGAGATTTCCCCCGAGGACGCTACTCCACATGTGTCTGAACGCGACACCAACGGGGACACGGGTATTCGTGTGCCCGTGGAGCTGAATACTCTGCGCAATGGTTTGATTGCGCAGTTCTCTTCGAGTACTGCAGGTGGTCGCAGCACTCAGCCGAAGAACTGTAGGTGACTACGGCTCTCGCTCCAGTTTTACGCCCTTCAGCGGAGTAGGTGGTGTCGGGATTCGTACCCCGTCACCATTTCCCGAACGCCATGCAGCAGGACGTATTGTGGCTCGGGGGATATCCTCTCCAACGAATACGAAAATGATTCGAACCTTGAGTCCGGATCTGATTATCAATAATTCGCTGAACGATCCAGCGAGTTGCGCCCTGTACGTCTCGCACCGGGAGTGGAGGCGGCGGGAAGACACCACGGGTCTGTTCCGCCGGACCCCGCTGGCCGCCTAGAGACTGTTGAACACCTCCAGACGGTTGCGTTCGCCGCATTGAGAAAGGTTTTGGTCCTGTTGAAGACCCAGATCACTCAGGTCTCGCAGACCGCCTCGATTGTACAGGTCGATCTCGAGTCGAAGCGGGCTGTCTTGCGAACGCGTGTCGGCGTCGAGTCACCAAGAGTAGGCGACTCGTGTTGCGAGTATGGCTTCAGCCGCCCAACGTAAAATGTTGGGTGGAGGCGCATGCTGGACGGTATGTCTAGCGTATACGCGTTGCCGTGTTTCACCAACACGGTGAAGAGTCCGATGTATCGCAGAGCAAGCAAGCTTCTCTGAAGTCAGAAACTGCGTGTATAGCTAGGTTATGTGTAGCTAACAGCACTAATGAACCCACTTTGAATTCATTTGTGTTTCATCTGCCATTCATGTCTGTGTTTAGCTTTTGTCGACTGACATAAGTTGCAATGGCGTCTTGCACAATCCGTATGACGGCTTGTCGGCGCTGGACAAAGTTCATTGCTTTCGACCTGAACTCTTTGTTCACTTCGACGTCCTTGTTAACTACAGGCCTGGTCTGTATGTGTTGTTCGTTGTTGTTGAGAGTGCCTACGCCCGGTGTAGACACTGTGCTCTCGTTGATCGGACTACGGGCGGCTCGCGCCCCTGTTGACACAGCTGATATGTTGCTCATATCAGCGTGCTCATTGGGTTTGGATGAAACCGGATACCCTCTCCACTTAAGGAAGGCGCTACCTCACCGAGTACGCGTGGATACTTCATGGCGCTCACGTAGAACGGTGTATGGCCTGTCGAGGCATGTACCGAGTTGTTGATAGCAGACTCTGCCACCGGCAAACAGTCGCTCCAGTGACGGAACGAATGAGCGTAGCTCTTCAATGCGTCAACCAGGACTCGGCTGACATGCTCGGATTGCCCGGCGGTCTGCGGATGATCCGCAGCGAATACGGACAATTTCGTACCAATAAGTTTAAACCCTTCTTGCCAGAAACACCTTGTGAAGCGTGAATCACGATCGGATACAATATCGATCGACATGCCATGGTGTCTAAACACCATGTCAACAAACAGACGTGCCGTCTACTTTGCTGTCACTTCGTCTGGAACTTCAGCAAGATGCACCGTCTGTGGTGAAGACCACAATACCAGTCCTCCGCTTGTTATCAGGCGGAAGCCCAAAGACGAAGTCCATTGAAATGGACTGCCAACACTCCGACGGAGTTGGAAGTGACCGAAGTGGAGCCTGCGAGAAGGGTGCAGGCTTAATGCGCTGGCACACCTCGCAGGCGCGTACGTCCACTTGTACTGGTGACTCCAGTAGAAGTCACGCGTGAGAAGCAAGTATGTCTTCTCACGACTCAGATGTCCCGAAGTCGGGGCATCATGATACTCGTAAGTGATCCTGAGCTTCAACCCAGGATCGTCCGGGACGACAACTCGATCAGCGTTGTCGTCAACTGTGCTGTAAAGCAGTAGACCGTTGTG
>BSXT01001255.1:0-12616 GCA_030267785.1 Phytophthora fragariaefolia
TTTTTGTTATCTTATTCATACCAAAACTGAAGTTGGCTTACATAGTGTTTTGTAGCACTACGTCAGATTGTATACACCTTAACGTAAACCTATCGATCGTCATAATTGTAGTTACTCTAGATACTACTTGTACACCTTGCACATATGCGTGATTTTCATTCTACGCGAGCACACTGATGTATTTTATTGCATGTCATTGTTCTGGTCATGCGTCACATATCGGAAGTATCCAGCGTGCTACGCTAACAACCGCTACTAAGTCTTCCATCTATAATTAATATCGGGTAGCTGACATTGTATATCATCATGTATATCGTGTTGAGCGTATGTGTTCCAATTCTTGTCAATAACGTTCGCACCAAGTTGTATCCTCGTGCAGCCGTCCAATCGTACGAATGCTGTAAGTGCCATAACCGAGTGGGCATATCCCCGCGCCTCACCCGTCTAATATTATAGTCATCGTATGTTTGCGGTATCGTATCATTCCACGCGACAGCAATCGATTCTCTAAAAACGCCCGTCTTACTACATGCTTGTGTCACTCTCGTCGTATCAGTCAGCCCATTTTACCTATTGTACCGCGTCTAAGCGTAGGGTCGTTGTGGTCAGTCCGTGTGTCCACCATCGTACTTATCTATTAGAACTCGTACACTCGCGCTACAATCGTCGGGTCAATCGCTCGCGTCTACATCCCAGTACCATCCAATACTAAAAAACGCCATGCTGTCGCGTAACTATTCTATCCTAACCCGTCGCGTCGTACGTACAGTTATCATCGTGGTGTACTGTTCGATCATGGTCCCATTTTCTCGCCTAAGACACAATAAGGCATACTATGAGCTCGTGTCTATAGTCGTCCTATACGTTTCCAGAAGTCCCGCACAGGTACGTACTATGCAATATTATTTCTATTATATACCGTACTGCACGATGTACTCCTATCTGCTTTTGTTATCCTATGACGGGCGACGACCCAGCCATAGCTATGGTATACTATGTGGTACAGCAGTCCTGTTCCGTGCATATGCAACTATTATTCCAATCGCGAGCACAACTGTATACTATGACCTGTCTATCGCATTTTAACCAGGTCTATGTACGCATATCTTCCGGATGCCTCACCATCCTAGTCTATGCGGCCGTCAATACGGCGTACTATGCTGTCGTGGCGGCCCTCAACCCACTTTATTTTTAGCCGATCGGTCATATCACCAGGTGTGATTTGGTGTGGACCACCCGAATCCAATATCAACCTATCGGTTGCCGAGTAGAGGACTGTCGGTCAATGCGGGATCGTGGGGCGGTATAGGATTAATGCTATAGTTGGGCAGGCCATATCGCGTACCCGTCTATGTCCAGGTTGTAGGCATCCAATCTGTGTCCAGCTTAGACTAATCCGTACTATGGTGGGCAGCGTACACCGTCAAGCTCATGCAACAGCGCTAAAAATTGGAATGTAAATTGAAAGTCCTCTATAAGTACGATTATGTAGTCCACATTACGATAATGTAATTGACATTACTATATTGCAGTGCTCATGATTCTATTTCAGCCAATGGAGACCACTCTCGCTGTCGTTTGGCGTCGCAAGAGCCATTCGGATACCGCCTTCGCTGCGCTCGGCAGTCCGTTGTGTGGACCACAATAACGTAAGTCACACTTCTATGAACGACATGAAAAGTCCGATTTGTGTCCATGTTCAGCTACCTCGACTGCTAGAGCAGCAATTACATGTACGCTAGCGCGGCAAGGTTTGCCATGTTGCCATGTGAAGTGCGTTTTAATGTTCAAAACACAAATTTATGTGGTCCCCATAGAGTAGTCAGAGTCGTCTTCGCTACGCTCGGCAGCCAAAAGTTGTTTCAGGGCCGCCTTCGCTTCGCTCGGCAGCCAACAGTTTTTTTACCAATCAAAAGTCCGGTTAGTCCAATTAGTACATTAGGATTGCTCCCACCTTTCCAGATTAGGCAGGGATTCCTGTACAAGCACCATCTATGGTATATCCGATCATATAATTTTGACACTCTGAATTACTACTAAATAAGAACGGCTCGCGGCAACCTCAAGATAAGTTGCTTCATGTAGGTACCGCATGGGCCATGTCGGATGCGCTCCCTGCGTCGCGGTAGAATGGGGCGTCATCGTGACGCCAGAATCTACTCGTGCTGCTACTGTATCGCTTTAGTCGCCAGATATCGATGGCCACGTTGATTTAAAGCGAGACACTACGGAAGCGACCTGAATTCAGTTTTAAGTGGGTGAATAATATCATCGAAACTAAGGGAAAATGCCTGCGTTCTCGGTCGAAATCTGTGCGGCTGGATAGTGCTCACGCTAAAGAAATGGGCGAGCCGCCTCCAAGCTTGCATTAAGGTTAACATCGATGAACGGAACCTTAGCCTTTTCTCCAAAGTCCGTTTTACTCAGTGCGAGACGCGCGGGCTCACTCAGCTGCTCCCACATGATCAAGTCCTGAAGCTCACCAATGCCCCTCGTCGTAGTCATGCGTAGCGTGTGCAAAGAAACCCCCTCTGGGTAGTACGATACGTATGAAAGCATGGGGCTAGAGCTGTTGATATACTCTGCGAATTCGGGGTCACAATAACGGCCACACCGTCGTGGAGCGTTCTTGATAATATCGTATCCCCCCTTTAAACTTGAGGTCGACACAGCAAGTATCTTCGGTTTCTCGAGTGAAGGGTTATCGAGCCACACGATTGCGTTAACCCAGTTGTGTCTGTGGCCACCCCATCCGAAGATAAATTCATATCGATCCTTGGGGAAATACCACGCGTACATGATGGCCCAGAGGTCCTTCTACCAAACGGCTCGGCCGTACACTTGCGAGCCTAGGCCTGACCCTTTGCATTTTCCGTCCGGTTTTCCTGACCCTTGAAGCCCCGCACTGGTCTCGCCTGCAGCATTCACAGCAGGGTACGGATGACATCCATCGACGATTTGGAGACTCGGCTTGTGTTTGACGGCGGCCTTTTCGGAAATGGTGACCGGCTCGGGTTGTGGAAACGGCTGGACCTTGTCATGACCGATACTGACAGCTTCTGCTGCGCTGAAGATAGCGGTGGCTAGGACGGTTAACACCAGTGAACGAAGATTCATGGTGTGATTGGAAGTAGTTTGGTGCTCGAGGGTATGTATGTGAAATTTGAAAGTGAGATTTCTAGCAGTGACTAACTTTGAGTAGATTGCGCTACAGGAAGAGAGTCAGTAGTACCCATCCTTCATTAGATCTTGTCATTGGAAGGTCCTCGCCAACTGGTGAGTGCAGCAATGGGCCCTCGCTGAACTTTTCCGGCTGCATTACAGTAATTTATTTGGGTTTCCTATCGTCAAAGTGAATGCCGGATCCGTTGGTGCTAATAATCAATCACCAAGAGGCGCTAGCTACTCCTGTACGAATGTATGCCATTCACGGCTTCTCGATTGTGGCTAATACCGGCTCAAACACTCTGAATACAAATATCCAGAGAACTATTAATACCGCATTCAAAACTGAAACTCCGGTGGACGAGTTCACTGTTCGTGGCATCATCAACAACAAGGGTAAGTACAACGACATCACTGAGCCTCGTACTAGCCGAAAACGGCACTGTAAAACCGGCATCCGTGAATCAGACCAGACCAACATACCTTTTGGCCTCTCAACCATTTAATGGTCCACAGTCCGCCAAAACAGCAGGGTCTTGGTCCCAGACCGTATTACAGTACTGTCTTTAATGTCTTGCAAAAATATCGATGTCGTTCTCTTCTCTCTTACAATGCTAAACGGAAAGTGATCTTGCTAGACGCACCGTTAAGCTTTCTCCCTAGTCTGGCTACTGCATTCTAGAAAAGCTATTTGTTGCTTGATACTGCGTGAGGTTCATCACTGCCGAGTTCAAGAATTCTACGGAGACTTTAATACTGTATATCCATCATTCTTCGCTCCAGTGCAAGTTGCCTTTCTCTGGCGAATGATTCATGCACGCAACACAGGTTTTGCTTCCTGGTTACAGCCAAGTGTGCGACGATTTGATACATGTGTAGTACACTGTACATGTACAGTACATTTCAAGCGCATTGCATTTCCTGCACACACAAGTTATGTAACTAGGCCTGAATACGTTTTGCCCAAAACTGTCACAAACTGACTGAAACTGAAACGTTGTCAGTTCAGTCTGTGCACGAGCTAAACTATCCAAAATGACAGTAAACTATCACAATACTTTATCCCATATATTTCCGTTCGGGAGCGATGTGCAAGTGCTCTGGTCCACTTTACTTGTCAGCTTGGTTGAATCTACCGGCTATTAATAATGGTAGTACGTAACACATTTAAAGTGGGCCAGATATGGCTGGTGACCGGCAACACGATTTCACTCACGTAGCGGAGTTCCTGCCCCCGCAGCAGCACCAAAGCAACACTATGAATGTAATGCACGCGATTATGAATGCCTCAGACGATGAAACCGTTAGAACAGCTCACGTCGGACCACGCCGCAAGTGTTTTTGCTAATTGTGCAGTGCCATGGTTCCTTTTAGTAAGGGACCGACAACTCAGGTTAAAATACAGATGTAGGGTGTGGTGCAGGATTACACGAAAACGACCATATATGTTTCATTTAGCTAGTTTCAGTCGTCAATAGGTCACTGAATGGCTTGCCCGTCGCAATGGAGGGTGCCCGAAGCAGCTTGACGCGGTACCGGGGCATCGGAGCGGGCTAAACCGATACTTGGTTTTCATTTTGTTTTGCAGGGAGGGAAAAGAAAAGGTGTCAGTTTGAGCATAAACAGAAACTGCGGGAAACGTTTCCTCTTCGTTGTCAGTCTCGCAAAACGTTTTCAGGCCTATATGTGACACAGCTCTACACCATCCAGCCTGGATTTGAGAGTGTACTCAGGCGATGACAGTAAACTTATGCAGGTTCCCTTCGACTTGGACACCGATCCCAGACCTCCTCCAAGGGATGGCGAGTATTGGATAGACAATAACCCGGATATGGATGACGATTGTCGGGCTTGGAGCGCGCTGCCCTCCGCGCGCGTATGCTAACACTTGCAATGCGTAGTTAGCACTCCCGCAGAGAAAATAAGCTTCATCAGGACACCTAAATGACTGTGATGCACCTCTTCCAAAAAAAATCCAGCTAGATTCCAGTCGAGTGGACGCGTTAACAGCAGGGATCCGTAAAAAATAATAAGGCTAAATATATATTCCTTCAAATATGTCATTATTTTATTTGTATTAAGATATTTCTCTGGCATATTTACACAATATTATTGAATAGGCTATTCTAGCCAATCAATGCGACCAAAAGTAAGAAAATAATTGCCAATCAGAGCAGCCGAGGCTCCTACTCAGCGCCTTTTCACCTCAGTAAATTAGTCAAGCTCAAGAGACTTCATGTTATGACCAATCAGAGGTCGGCAAAGTATAAAAAAGTGGCCAATTAGAGCTGTCGAGGCCCCTCCTTCAGCGTCTTTCCACTTACTTCACTTGACCTCAGTATACTACATACACACCTTAGCAAAGGTGCTTTTTTCACTTAGCCCAGTATACTACTAACGTTAACTGTGGTAAAAGTTTTGCCGTCGGTTATTTTGCACGGAATTATGGTCAGAATGCAATTTGCCTAGTTCTACTGTACCAACCAGTGCACCTGAAAACAACTCGGCGCGATGCAATCCAACCCCAGGCCACTCAGCAACAAGCTAGTTTGCAGCCCGATGTTCACCAAGAAGTCCAATGAAGAGTTTATGCGCTTGGCGTGCTCGAAGACGTGTAAGAGTGCACGTCTTCGAGCAGGTCAAGTAAGAAATATGGTCAGGCATAACGTAAACTAATGGAATTATTAATTCTGTGGTATCTTCCGTCTTCATTAATATGAGTACGCAATATTGCCTTCCGAACCTTTATGAATTGGATCAGCAAGGACAACTATTACGACAAGTGGAAATCTGTGCATCGGTGTGACGAGGTGTGGAGATACTTGGATAAAAGATATTTATTTACGAGTTTATTCCTGCGGGTCTGACATCTATCATGCTAGTGTGTGACCTGTACGCTAACAGACCATTAAAAATCATAAGAAGAGCAGTCAATTCCTCCTGGAGGAAAATACAAAGCCGATCAAGCTATCCTGCTTGTAAATGAAGGGCAAATGCTAAAAATCGAGTATATGTTTGCGCGCTTAGGCCAAGACCCACGCACGGAGGACATACAGCGTTTCCTCGAGCACATTGGTCTTCTAAAAGAGAATGAGCTATACCAAACGCTTCTGCAAAACCAAACGGCTGTGGCTTCCTCTTACTGATTCTGCATTTTGAAATCCACGAGCAATTTCTTAACAAAAATAAAGCATTTCTGCCCGAGAAGAATGCATTTTACCGTTAAGATGAGTGCCAAATCGCAAACACTCCAGATATTATTTTCTGTGATATACGGTATGCTAACACAGGGCGACCAGTTGCTAAATCCAGGTGAATATTTTTTTAAGCTCAGTCCTATGTTTAAATGGTAAGTTCGAAACTAAAATAGAAATGAGATCCGCAGATTTGAGCTTGTTGGCTTTTCGACCGCCGACAAGGCGGTCAAAGAATCTTCCCAAGCCTCGTCGCTTGTCACGTTCACAGCGAGCCCACCTGTATGTAGAGAATGTAAACCGGTTACAACCGGAAACCGAATTGCCCTTTCTGCTCAACCTGATTAAACCGATTTCAAACCGGAGCAACCGGTTTATAACAGGTTGCATCCGGATATGCATTTACACAATTCCTTCTTAAACTTAGTACAAATGAGTACACGCAATTAGAAACTATCGAAAGAGGAGATTACTTATCGTTTGTAATTGGATAAAATCCATAAAAACGGCCAATTAGCAGCAGCATTTTTAGCTGTGACTTCTTATAACTTGTCCATTACGTTTTCATTTAATATCAGGATAAACCTAAAGAAGAGCCCGCATGTTCTAAAGTGGTTCGCATCGTGACTGACAGGCTGACTGCATGACGCCCCACGGGACGAACGATACGGACGTGAACCGGAAGACCATAAAGCGGTAACAGAGAGCACGGAGAAGCAGACGCCCGTGGCGGTATCAGCATCACCTTGAAGAGCTGGAATTCCCGGGTATAATAGTGGTCGAGTTCATTCCCCTCCGGTTATACCTCTGCTGTTCTATATCGTCATATGTTTATTAAAAATATCACCGAGTAAGATAGAAGTACGATTGGTAGTTTTTTATCCAATGAAATCGTGTACAAACCTGATCAAACCAGATTCAATCCGGTTTAATCTGGTTGTTCACCAAACCAGTTCGACCCGATTTAAAACCTGATCAAACCGAATCGCCTCATCCGTGTACATTATCTACCTGTATGTTCGTGCATCTTCTTCATATAGTGGACTTCCATTTCGAATTCAAAATTTTCAAAATCAAAATAAGAATTTCTAAGATCAGACAAGGAAACGTATGTAAACTAAATAACTGTTTTCTTAGGTGCTTATCAATTTAGTAAACTACAGTAGATGACACGCTGCACATGTGCACTACTTAGTTCATCACTATGACGTACAAGCACTACTCAGACGACCGTTCAGTCTGAATTGTGAACGCCACTCGCAGTTGCAGAGTTATCGAAGTGCTCGCAGAGTTCATGTGCAGTAGGCAAATGCCGCTTGCTAGGGAGCTAATATTTTGTAGAATGAGCTCACGGCTCTTTAGGCACTATCAGTCTTCTTCTTCCCGTCTCTCATTTAAACCCGCTCGGCGCGAGCTCGATGCAGGCGCTGTTGGTGGACATAACGTCTTTTGGCAGGAGGTGGCGGCAGAGTTCGCTGCAGAGCGAGAAGAGTACGCTGGTCTCGTGTCGAAAGATGACCAGTTTTCCGGTATTAATCCTGGCCACATGGTCCCCCACGACGACCCAAAGCTCAAGCAAATATGGAAGGATACGTCGGCCAAGTACGCTGCAGCCCATGCGCGGGCTACCCAATCGGGTTCGCATGAGTCTGATTTTTATTACTTTTGTATAGGGCAGCTGGATGCGCTTTATGTGAGTGCGTGGTTGCAGGTGAGGTCGCAGGCTTTTAGCGCAGCTGTGGGCAGCATGCCCAAGTACTGTCAGTTGGACACTCTGGGGGAGCCGGTGTCCGCGGAAGAGACCTCCTCGACGAAGGCCAGCAACAACAGCAAGTCGAACAGCTCCAAAAATAGAGCGTCGGATGCCGAGACTGTGATTGCATTCTTGGAGTCAAGGTTTGGCTCAACGGAGGCCAAGTTGTAGCTAAAAGAGCGAGCGATGCAGAACAACAAGCGCGCTCGCACTTTTACAGAGCTGGAGCCACTGACAAAGACGTTGTGTGCTGGGGCACAAGCTGGGCTCGGTAGTGCAATTGTCGGTCGTCTCGAAGCCAATGTGGAAATATACGTCAAGAGAGTCGAAAAGATGGATGCATCCGAGTAAGCAGTAGACACCTGGGTTGATTGGTTAGGTCGATAGAGATTATTCGCTTTAATCTTTTCAACCATTGCTTCTCTCATGAATGGATTAGTGTCTGCTTCAGGAGTGAGTGTTGCGGGCGCGTACCCTAGCAATGAGATGAAGGCGTTTCCTTGGCGACGGACGAGGGGAAAGGATACCTACACCGGAAATCGGTTCTACAAATTGTGAGTACGATATGAATCTGCTCTATGCTCCGGTACCATTATCACGACAGTAGTACGATGTATCCTGGCGTGCGTGTTCAATTAAAGGGCAGAAATATTTATTTTACCGTAAGAAATGAGTCTCGAAATTTAGAGAAATCTGGAAGTGGCTGAAAACAATCGAAAGGGGGGGGCGAGAAGCCCGAGCTGCCGTAGCTCGGGATGGCGCTACTGCAGGCAGCAGCGGCGCTGAAGAAGGCACTGCGGCAGGATAGTAGCACACAATACGCTGCTGGAATGGTGTGTTTGTAGCCCAATGCGTGCCACGTGTTCGCAGATCGATCCACTGATGTTTCATCGATATTGTCGCGAAGCACCGCCAACGGAGGGGCTTGAGGCAAGTGGAGATGCGGAACCACGGGGGGGGGGTCGCGAGAAGGGTGCTGAGGCTGTCGAGAGACCAGCGGAAGATCGCGAAGTGTGCCCAACGCAGCCGACCATAGCGGACTTCTCCACTGCAAAAGCTAACTGGGTGGATCCTCACGCTCAACCAACAAGCGCACCCACAGAAAAGAAAGGTGGCGCAGCAGAACGGAGCCGTACTGGGCTAGACCAATACATGAAAGCGGACGACATAAGAGACGAGCAAGATGACACCGAGCCCCCGCCGATAAAGACCAGCGCAGCCACCAACCATGCCCGCGTTGATACAGCGCCGGCCTGTAAGTTGCCCAGCTCAAGGTTGAAGCGAGGTGCGCTGAAACATCGGGATGCTGAAAGTGGTGAGTCGACGCAGGAGTTTCGGGCACCACGTAAGAAGCGGATGGCGTTTACAGCAGCCGAGGCTTGTATACAGGCAGCAGAAAGTTCAACTTATGCGGTAAGTGTATCGAAGGAGGAGTACCAAGACAGCCACGAAGAAGATGATGAAGAAGAAGGCATCCCGCTGAAACTTGGGCAGGAGGAGGCTTCAGCTGAGCTGGATGAACTGTCGGACGCTGATTCTGCAACCGTCAAGGAGCAAGCCCACACTACGCCTGACCATCCAATATTCGGTGCGAGATCCAGTACCAAGTCGGATGGTTCTGTACCGAAGGGCTCCGTACACCGTACTAAAGCTACCAAACGCGTACCGGATCCGGTGGTGGTTGGGCAAGCGGGTGATGACGGTGGACCAAATGGTGGGATTTGTGGAGAAGACACCACTATTACTATGCTGGAATCGTCACGTGGCTGTGTTTCTGAAGAAGACGGAGCATTTATGAAAGGTTTTGACCGAGTTCATGAATCATGGGATGATTTTTTTTCGGCGTTGAAGAAACACTGCGACCGCACTTAGCAACTACTATCTAAGCGTACATCCTACAGTGCGAATTTGCGGAACAAGAAGTTGAAACAAGGCGGGGTACCGGATAGCGATCCTCTCCTACTGCCATCAAATTTTCCGTACTACTCTCTCACGTTGATGTGTACCCATGGGATTGATCATCCCAAATAGGGCAGAGGTAAACGCCAACGGAGGATTATCCGGTACTTGTCGTGCAGGGCCAAGGTACGCTTTGTCCCAGCGTGATCGTGACGGCGTGTTGAAGTGAAAGTGGCTTGGGAGAGTTCCCATAATCATCTGCTCAGCGAGGAACTATTTGGCTATTATGCAGAAAATCGACGCATCACAGACCCTGCGGTGCTGCTACAAGCTGAAAAAATGACGAAAGCTGGAGCATCCGCTAAGGATATTCTGCAATATCTTCGTGAGGAAACGGGTAAGCATGTTTGCTGCTATACTCACATGGAAAGGTCTAACGCAGCCTCTGTATGTTAAACGTAGGTAAAAGTATGGATCTACGCGACGTCCACAATTTGCTTGCGGCAAGGGCGCGTGAAACTAAAGAGGGGAAGACGGACGAAGAGCGTACAGTCTTTCTACTGCGTGAGTTCTGTGAAACCGACGGAAATGCAGCAACGGTATCCTTTGACCCTGGGCTTGTACATACGGTGTGCTTCCAGACGGCGCGCCACAAGCGGTTGTTCAAGGCGTTTCCTAAGGTCATTTTGGTCGACACCACGCACGACACAAACAAGAACAAGTACAAGCTTTTCAGCATTCAGGTGGATGACGTATTATGCAAGGTATTTTGTACGATACGTTAGTTTCTTGTACAGGAAGCTACTTCTTGTACACCATGTTTGTTCGTTGACGTTGTTGGACAACATGTTCTATTGAACAACGGTTTTCGTACCGGAACATGCCTAACGCGTGTGTGTATGTGGATTGCTGCAGGGTCTGTACGTGCACCACTCACTCGTGGAGAGCGAGATGGCAGACAATCTGGCGTTTTGTCTGATGGACTTCAAGGAATCGAACCCGGCATGGGTGAACAACAAAGTGATAGTGACTGAAAAGATTTCAACGATAATGCGGTACTAGCCGTGGTGTTCCCAGACACATGGCAGCTTCTCTGCCAATTTCACGTAATCGATTATCTTCGCAAGCAGGTATTTAACCCACATTATTCATGTGCGATTGCAAAGTACTCTAATCACTTGTTTGCGCGATGTAGATTGGAAGCCGTTGCGAACGTGGCCCCGAAGAGAAAAAAGTATCATTAGCGCGCTGCAGCTGATGCTGAAAGCTGAAAGCGCTGCCGCGTACTCAGCATATCGACAAGACATACTGCGGTCACTTGGTTACGACAAGAAATATTCCTTCTTTGAGTACTTCGAAGTCAACTGGGAGACATGTAAAGAGGAGTGGGTCAACTATCATCGCGATAATGTGCCTCATCTCAACAATCATCCAAACAATAGGATTGGAAGCGATTGGGGAAAGATCAAGCAAGTGGTTCAACGCGATGATCCTATCGACGAGCTAATTGGTACATTGATCATGCTGCAAGAATGGTCTGATGAGGGATATATGAAGGAATTTCGGAGCTTCGGAACCCAGCAAACACCTATAGCAGAAGACGCCGCCGACGCCGAACTGCTCACGCTGGCTGTCCAGCTGAGCCCTCATGCGTACCGGCTCGTGAGAGGACAGTATAAGTTTGCCTGCAGCGCAGAAACCGCTTACGAAGTGAAAGTTGAAGGAACGAGGGTTGAGTTACGCGTGTCCAGTGAGGGGGGTGAACGTACGCTTCTCGGCATAAATATAGGGGTAAGCTTGTTGTATTGCAGTATTGCATTTGGTGGTTCCGGTACTATTTGGTATCTGACATTGGCTTGTTTTGTATCTCCGGTACGTTTTTGTACATTCTGTATTGTTTTGTACCGTATTGCATCCCGGGGTATCGACTTTCCAGTGCAACTGCGCGTTCATGTAGACGCTGCTACTATGCAGACACGTGATTTACTACCGGCGAACTCAAGCGTGCGAATCCGCTATCCCCCCCTCCCAAGTTCTACACTGCTCGCTGGCCGCTGTTTTCTCCAGCAAACGACATCTCAACGGGGCATATTGACGTAGGGGGAAATCTCCGCACGTTCAAGCGAACTAAGACTTCTGATCAAATGCGATCGAGACTATTGTACTCGACAGAAGTGATTGGACCCAAATGTAGCCGTTCATTCTGAGAGGTAGATGACCAAAATCCTATCGCAACAGTTCGATAGGAGGGGTTGTCGCACGTCTAGATTTCAAAAATGGGGTCAGAATACTCGATTTCACAGTTCTTGTGGCTCAAACAGACGTTTGAAAAAGCCATCCAGACATCGCCAAAGTTCCGGGAAACGGGTTGATCTTCAGGCGCTCGTTTCATTGGCCGACATGCAAAACCAGCTGGAATATCACGAGAAAAGCCGACTTTGCCAACACGATCGGACAGAGAGATTCGAACACTGATGTACAAATGATATGATCTGAAATTCATTAGTAGAGGTATCTAGATTTTGTCTTCCGCTGCCATTAGTTTGCTCTCACTGGACTCTGAAGCGTAGGCAGCGTAGTCGTTCTCGAAGGTCTGGGCGTGCCG
>BSXT01001256.1:0-22307 GCA_030267785.1 Phytophthora fragariaefolia
CTGGTAGTAGACCACACGATCACGTCCCTCGTGATCGTGTTGCATCAAAGCGCATCCGATTGCAAAATCGGATGCATCACACACAACGTGGAATGGACGATCTTGGTCGGCCACCGCCAAGGTCGGTGCTTCAGTCAAGCCCTGCTTGACTGCATCAAAGGCCTGCTGACACTCAGCAGTCCAATCCCACATAGCATCCTTCTTTAGGAGCTGTGACAGCGGGCGAATCTTGCCCGCGTAGTTGCTCACGTACTTGCACAAGTACGTGGCGAGTCCAAGGAACTGCCTCAGTTCCTTGACATTTGAAGGCGTATGCCATTCACTTATCACTCTGACCTTTCCTCGGTTAGGGTGTACGCCGTTCTTCCCCACAAGACACCCAAGGACGGGTATCTCGCTAGTCCCGAAGATGCACCTCTTCAGGTTCGCGTAGAGTTTGTGTTTGCGCATGAGCGCAAACTGCTTGCAGAGATGCTCGTTGTGCATCTCCACATCCGACTTCCCACTCACAGCCCTGCTGTGAATGAATACATCGTCGAAATAGCTCGGTACGAAGTCGCGCACTGAGCGCAACAAGTGCGTGACGCACCTGTTGAACGTCGCAGGGGTATTCTTTAGTCCCTGTGGCATCACGAGCCACTCCCAGAGCATGCCGCTCGGAGTGCTTACTGTCGTGAGAGGTATATCGCTCTCACGCATCAGGATCTGATAGAATCCGTCTCTCAGATCAAGAGCACTGAATTTAGTGCTCAAAGCCATCGAATCGATGATCACATCTTTTCGTGGTATCCCCGTTTGCGCCGGTACCGTCCCATCGTTCAGCTTGTTGTAAGAATGAACGATGCGCCACCCGCCCTGTGCCTTCTTGACACAGAACGTGGGCGCGCTGTGCGGGGACTTCGGTTTCCGCACTTGTCCAGCCTTACGACGACTTTCGAAGAAGTCGTCGATTGCCTTCACTTGCTCTCGCGGCAGTGGCCACTGCCGCGTCACGCAATACTTCGTTCCCGGCACGAGATCAATCTCGTGCTGAGCACCCTTGTCCTGCGGCAACTCCGCAGGAATGTCGTCCGGGAGTACATCCTTGTACTCGCGCAGGACCTCGTAGAGGGGACTCGAATTGAGTGAGTCCCAGCTCTGCTCGTCGAAGCGTTCTTTCTTCGACTTGGCGCTGAGGGCGTCAGTACCCTCAGTGACGAGCTGCTTCAGCTCTTCCGCTTCACTTCCCACCATCTCGATGTCCGAGAGGATGCAGATCTGCTCGATGCGTCCATCGTGCAGGTCGCGGGCGAAACGCTTCCAGCTCATAGCTGGAAGTGAAGTCAACTCCGACGCTAGCGTCGGGGGACTCTCTAGCGTCATCTTCCGATACTGGAGACCAGTATCCGTACGCGTCAAGACACTCAGGCTCTCGACGGTTCTCTCCAGTCGTCTCGGTCCCTGACCGAGACTTGCGCAGCTTGGCGCGTTTGCGCCGTTCGCTTCTCGTGCGGAACCCGGTTCCGCGTGTCTTGTTTTGTCCAGTCCCGGCCGTGGACAAATCTTTTTTTGATCGCCGGCGGGATCAACCCGTGGGCGCACACAAAAAATACCGGCTTGAATGTGTACCGCTTCGTCGTCCAGCCCAGCTGCACGCGAGCACGCAATCTTTTTATAATCAGCCCGGCGCCATCGGGTTCAAGCACAAGTACGCCAGTGACGATACTATAATAAAGGTCGAAGGGATGTGCACTTTAACGTTGGCGACTTTGTGTACGTCAAGGCCCGGGTCCTAAATACCAACCGGATGGCTTGGCCAGACGATGACCCTGAGCGAGACCCCACCGTGAACAAGCTGCTCCCAAGGTGGCAGGGTCCGTTTCCCATCGAAAACGTCCTGGGGCCTTCAACATATCGTCTCGTGTTGCCCGAGGTTTTGCGGTCATACCGGTCCTTCAACATCGACCAGATCAAGCTGTCAGTGGGGTGTCCGCCTCAGTTCATCGGACGTCCGATTCGCCGCGCCGCGCCGCTGCTCTTTGACGACAACGGAAATCGGATTTACGTGGTCGCAGCATTGCTGCGAAAACGCCGACGCCGTGGTCGGGTACAGTGTCTCGTGCAGTGGGCGGACCATCCGACTAGTGAAAACTCTTGGAAGTTCGCCACCGATATTGATCACGCGCACCGCAGTTTCTCAGCTTGTCATTAGCAGCAATCATTAGCTAAAAGGCTATATATGATGCCTTCCCAAGGTGTATTGAGGTACAAGCAACATCGATGGTACCTCCGATCGGATCGTTCTAAACTCTGGAATAAATCCAGAGAACTGATTTGGATTTGCTGTTTTGATTTTACATTTTGCAGTATTGAACTTGGAATTTGCAGCTTTGAAGTTGAAAAGGTGTAGAGCAAAACCCATATCCGCTGGTGGCCTGTGCCGTCGCCAGCTCGTTTGGATTGGCGGGGGGGGCTACCTAGCCTGGTAGTGACAGGTGGGAATCGAACCCTTGCGCAGTGGATTGGTAGGGTCATTCCCAACCCACTGCACCGGTCAGACCCTATCATATTTTTTAATAATTGCAGTAATTATTATTGCCGTCGCCATTATTGCAGTTACTTATAATGTATTTCAGAAAAATCAATTCAATTTTATATTTTATTTTCCGAGCCCTGGTGTATAGTAGTCAAAGAAAATTTCAAAGGATTTTCGGCAGCAGTTTGATTCATTTGGCTGCGAGCTAAGCTACGGAAGGCGCATCCCTCCCACTGGAGGGAACCACTTGCACTTGACAGAGTAAAAGATAGAATGAGATAGACTGAGGTTAGCTTCTAGCAACAAGTACCGGTAGCTAGCTCTGAAGAGAGCGTCTCCAGGCGCTAGTTACAGCAGCATTTCCCCTATACCCTTGCAATTTATTATCCACCAGTACTCAATTACCGTACATCACAAATTAAATGCTTAACAGACAGATTGCCATTTGGCGAATTCCACCCAATTCCTTCTGTAGATCACTAGAAGTAATAATTCTTCGAAAATAGCGATTTTGAAATACAGTATTGTAATAGGTTTTGAATGCAGCTGCGAGCTAACTTCCTGGTTTTATGCGGAACTGTTCTCATCCATCCATGATTCTCTCACCATAGATAGACGAAGGTGGTGGTGAGTAGTATGCAATCTTAAGCTTCGCATTGAATAGATACGCCCATCGCAAAAAACGCATATAGACTTTCGGATTATTATTTTGGGCTTGACTGTACAGATTTCTGCTTCAATAAAGAACACCTGATATGTATACAAAGAACAAGGTAATTAAGAAAGTCAGGCATTCACACGAAACAATTTTACTGAAATGAGTTAATAAAGCTAATATCTAATTTACATGTACTTGTGAGGCCGGAGTGAAGGCAGCAGTTTAGAATTGTTTTTGGTGATAATTCGCGCCAAGAATCCGCACACCACAGCACCCCTCTCTGATAAAAGTGAATACAAGCTCATTCCCTGGGTTCATCATATGTAGCAGTTGGGAACTCGCGGTGGCGCACACAGATCTGCAGTTCTTGCTCATTTGTCAGCCGTACGCGTTTCCGGAACTCGCGTTGTCTACCGGGTTCACTCTTCATGGTGCTGGAGGAAGGTAAAATGAGAAATGAGCACGACGACAGCACCGACGCTCGCAATGAACGTGTGGCTGAGCGTTTTCCGGGATGTCCTCGGTTTTTGCACTTTGATTGGCGGAATCGCTGATGGGATGCTGTGATTAGCGGAATCTTGGCATTCACCAGTCTTCAATATACTATTCCAGTACACTGGAGGTATCTTGGGCTCAAGGCCGTTGATATTAAGTCCAACAGGTTATGCTTTATCACCTGTTCTTTATTGAAGCAGAAATCTGTAGTGGAGGGCTTCATTGAAGCAAGCCCAGTCCACGTCGTTTCATTCGCAAAACTGAAATCTGGACATCAAAGACAGTCAAACCGTAACCTTCAGCTAAAACATGTTACCACTGCTTCATTAGAGTCGAGTCGCTAAATGCTAAGTGCTGCAAATTAGCCATTCTACACAAATCCAGAGCTTCACCGTGCGCTGCACGGCAGCAGTCAACTGATAACCTCCCAAAACAAATATTATCTTGAATTCGCGTGTGAGCTTGACATGGCACTTGTCAATTTGACAATGAGCGAGTTGGTATGACTTAAAGAAGCTGGTTGAGTAGGCAAGGACCGTCGATCGACCTGGGCAACTGGGACCATACGTTGTGGTAAAAAGTCAATAAACTTATTACGGGGCCAATTTTATATTTTACGGGAACCTGTTGACAAGGCAGGGAGCGCCGCCAGAGCGCGCGGAGGAAGAGCGCGCGGATGTTCAAGATGACATGACTGACCTGCAGGACATGTGCCCCACGTCCCTCGTCAAGATCCGATTGGCTGGTATAATCAAACCAAGTCAATCATGACATGGAAGGTAATCACGGTGATGAGATGCACCAGGAAGAACAGGAAGCAGTAGGAAAGCGAGGGCAAGGTAGACTTAACATCTAGTTCACTTCGGCATTTGCCTCCAACAAATCAACAGGTTAACAGCCGCAAGACGCTCAAGACCAAGCTACGTTACCGCCATGACCTCCACGTCCGCCAAGAAGGCCGAAGCCATCCTGGGAAGCGATAACTACTTCCACTGGGAGTTCGCCATGAGGATGACTCTGGCGAGGAAGGGGCTACCGGTGCACGTGCAAGTGGTCAAGGACCCGGCGGAGGTCACGGAAGCGTGGCTGCTCAACGACATGAAGGCGCTAGGGCTGATCGCCCAAGGTGTAGCGGTGGAGCACCACACCAAGATCCGATCGGTGACGTCGGCCATCATGGCCTGGAATACATTGCGTGATTTCTACAACCGCACCACCATGCATAACTGGGTGACGATGACCCGCCGCCTCCACGAGTTCAAGATGGAGAACGGCGTGACCATGGCCAAGCATCTGGACAACTTCGACGAGCTCATCGTGGGTCTACAGACTCTGGGAGAGCTTCTGGATGAGGATCGTCAACTCGTCATCCTACTGAGCAGCCTGCCAACGGAGTACGAGTTGATCTGCTCGTTCGTGGAGAACGCGAAGGACACAACGTTGATCGAGGTGAAGGAGAAGCTGTTCAAGGCGTACGAGCGCCTCGACAAGAAGGAAGGCGTGGAGCGCGCGCTGAAGGCTTCCATGAACGGTAGCAAGTTCAAGGGCGCGAAGCCCTTCAGGAGTAGCAAGAGCTACGGCGCCAGGAAGCTAAGTAGCTTCAAGGGCAAGTGCTTCAACAGCAGCCAGATGGGTCACATGAAGCACTGTCCGGACCCGAACGCGCGCAACGATGACGACGCCGTCTTCGCCGTCGGGAAGAGTCGAGCACCAGGGTGGTTGATTGACAGCGGTGCGACGGCGCACATGACGCCTCACCGCAACGACTTGTTGAATACAAGGACCTCGATTCGAAGATCGAAGTGACCATTGCGGACGGCAAAAGGATCCGGGTGGTGGGAACGGGGTCGGTGCGCCTCACAGACATCGACGGCAAGCGCATCAAAATGATTGATGTGCTGTACATCCCGGGGCTGGACTGGCAGATGCTATCCGTCAGCAGGCTGGCGGAGCGCGGCATGAGCGTAGGGTTCCAGAAGAAGTCGTGTACTATCTGGAACAAGTCCAAAGCGATCGTGTCGGGCATGAAGGTCGGCAAGGCCTACGTACTCGACTGCGAGAAGGACATGGCGCACTACGTGGAGTACGTCGGGGTCTACAGTGAGTGGGAGTTGTGGTACGCGCGCATGGGCCACTTGAACAAGGACGCGCTGGCGAAGACGCAGCGCGCCACCACTGGCATACCCACGTTGGAGCACAAATCCATGCCGCTGTGTGGGGGTTGCATGAAGGGCAAGCAGACGGTCGCCTACTTCCCATCTCGATCCATGTCGAAGACGACGAAGGTGTTGCAGCGGGTGCACACGGACGTCATGGGGCCCATGATGACGAAGTCAAAGGGCGGTGCCCGGTACGTGCTCACGGTTGTCGATGACTACTCCAAGTACGTGGTGGCGTACTTCATCACCAAGAAGAGCGAGGTGCCCGTCAAGTTCAAGCCGTTCATGAATTTGTACGAGAACCAGTGGGGTGAGCGCATCAAGTGTCTGCGCTCGGACAACGGCACTGAGTTCGTCAATATAGAAATGGACATGTTGTGCGCCTTGAACGGGATCGTTCGCGGACATGCTCACCAAGGCGTTGGGGACCAAGCGCCTCAAGTTCCTGTCGACTCATGTGGTATCCACACCAAGCCTGCGCAGCACTAAACGGCAAGTGGGAGTGTTGACAAGGCAGGGAGCGCCGCCAGAGCGCGCAGAGGAAGAGCGCGCGGATGTTCAAGATGACATGACGGACCTGCAGGACATGTGCGCCACGTCCCTCGTCAAGATCCGATTGGCTGGTATAATCAAACCAAGTCAATCATGACATGGAAGGTAAACACTGTGACGAGATGCACCAGGAAGAACAGGAAGCAGTAGGAAAGCGAGGGCAAGGTAGAATTAACATCTAATTCACTTCAGCATTTTCCTCCAACAAATCAACAGGATCTGGTTTTAGCAATAATCCGTTATTCCATCAATATAATACTACAATTATTATATTATAATTATTTTTCCAAGCCCTGCTATGCACCCTAAATGTACCCTATTCTGAGTGACAATGAAGGCGTGTGTCGATCAGTGCTCTAGGTCTAATCGACTACTCAAGTGAGCAAAAAAACGTATTTTATGTTGTTAGTCGAAGAATGTCGATTTCTTCCTGCAGTGGAAACCGTGCATGCATCTTTCGGGTACACATGACGCATGCCCAGGCCTCTTAAAAGTAGGCATAACTACAAAACTCTAACTACGTATCTCGATACAAACGACTCAAAACTCAAACTAGGTATACATTATTCAAGTCAAATATATTAGCTACGTGTATTCCTAGCAACGCGTTCAGCCAGATCAAGCAAGCTAACGTACTGCTGCGATTGAAGCTGCCCTTCCATTGCGTAATTCGTTAGAGCTGATCTCTGTGGGTTATTGACTTGCTTCAAGACGCTGAACTCACTCTCCTCTGATTGCATGCCGGGAGATCGGTGCAATTAATCACGTCTTCCGGTCGTTCAGGCTGGCGGTCTATCGTTTCATGGCCAACTTCGATTCTGATGCGGCCCACACTGCTAATCAATGAGTCATATACTGAACTCATGCTTCTTGTGCAGACTTGGGCTATCGCCGCAGTTTTTAACTGTATGTGATGCTACTGCGTAGCACGGCATCGGGAGTAGGTAGCCGACATATACGCTAATTTCAGTTTCAATTTATTGTGCAGTCTTTTCTAGCCTGCACAATAAATTGAAATTGAGACTCGTTCTTCGTCAATGACTGGGGCTGTGTCGTCGATACCGTCTGATTCGTATTTGAGCTGCAGTGCGTTTAAAAGATCGGATAGTGCAGCGTATTGGCCTTGCATAGTTCTATACTTGTATTGCATAGAGCGGAAACAATGGAGCGATTCCCGTAGCTATTTTGAGACACCAAAACCTAGAATTAGACCGTGTGTTCAGATTTAGGAAAGAGCGTGTCCGCCGGCAGCTTTGACAATCACTCTGACCCGCCCACATCACGATGCACGACGAGGACTACGAGAGCACGGTGTTCATTCTCATGCTTGTACTTGCTGTTGAAAGACAGAGAGAGAGGCGCGAGCGTCAGCGTGGGCAACACTATCTTACGAGGGCCGATCTGCATTCCGAGCCACGCGCTGCGCCGATCGTGTTATACGGCGCACCCAGGGACGACAGTAGGGCCGGCGTTTGCAGCACGCTGCTTGTGTCCACGCTTCTTTCGGGGGTTGGCATTGTCAAGTGCTGGAAGCCGAGACCTGTGTCCCCATTTAGCGAAGGCAAGAAGCGTGGAGCCGCCTCGATTGAAGTCATGCCGCCTTGAGAATCCCAGAGATTGCTCGAAACGTTGGACGGCGGCGATGTAGGTGGGCTCAAGGAGAATGTGTCTCTAACCTCAGCATCGCTTGGGCTCCGGTGTTCAGCCTCGACACCATGTTCATCTTCTGGCTCATCTGGGCCACGAGATGTGTGCGGCGCTGGCGAGTGGCTACCGTCGTCACTACTTGGGGTTCTTCCGTCATCGATATCCCTCTGCATGTGCACCTTTTCCTCGATGCGGCGGGCGTCACGCACGCTTGCCGGGCACCGCGCATCCCCGGTCGGTTTCTTGCAGTTCAGCAGTATTCGGAACTTCTTCTTGAGTGACACGAGCTCGCGATCTGTGCGACCGTTGTCAGCTGTGTATCCTTCGTAGAGCCGCTGCACCTTCTCCCACTCGCTGGCACCGGTCGGAAGAACTCGTCAATGTACTCCAGTAATGCGTCCAAGTCGCCTGCGCTGTAGTTGTCTACTCCTGCGATCATCCCACGCCTCGCCATGATGCTGACGTTGCTGTCTCTGGTGCACTTGAAGGTGCGGAAGAAGAGTGAATGTCAGTGTTAATCAACGACAGGTACTGTAGCGCTCAAACGACGGACTTTCTACTCATTTTCGCAGGCTAATGCCACCTAAACACAGATCCATGATCTGAAAGGGGTCCCCCCACTTTCAGATTTTGGATCTGAACTGGTGCATTTTGTCTTTTGGAGAATATAACGGCTCTTTTATGTCTGGGTTAGGGTAAATCATGGATCTGAACCGGTTCAAAAGGCTACGGGAATCGCTCCAATGATGGAAAATCGGTATTCCATGGTGAAGCCAGGGAATTACGTTTTCCACTTCAAATAGATGCCACCGGTATACCGATAATACAGGTTTTCTTGGTGGTAGCCGTCCCCCCATTCCACTGGACGGACGCGTGGCGCTTTCCTCCTCACTTTCAAATCAAGCCAACAAGCAAGTAAGCAAGCAACAAGGGGGTAATCTCTCCCACCGACACGACGATCACCCGCGGAACCAACGAACTAGCCGGCGCACCGAACTCGCCTTCGTCCAGAGCCGACACAGCTCCGTCGGACAGCGAGCTTCCGGCTGCCGTTGCTGCCGCGGCTAAGCGTGACGTCGTTGACGTCACCGGCACCGAAGAGGCCTGGACAAGAGCCCCAGCGCGGCGCACCTCCGAGCCAGCTGCGTTGCGTGTAAGCAAGCGGGCACCTGCTAAGGCGGGGTCTACCGAAGCCGCGGTCGACCCCCGGAAGGGAAGGAAGAAACTGGTGAAGCGACCGACCCCTCGGGGCAGTGCGGGGCTGCCTAAGAAGACCTTGAGCGACAGCGACAGCGACAGCGACCCCGACTCCGAACTGGAGGATAAGGCCCCGCTCCGCCATCGAAGAAGCCGCGGAAGTCGTTGGCGACCGCGACGACCAAGCCCAACAAGGAAACCTCATCGTCGAAGCGACCCACGGCCGCATCAAGAAGCGACGGTGGATTCGATTTGACGTCGTTCATGGCCTTGTTTACGCCTGGCGTTGGGACTGAAGAGCGTGCGAGTCCTGAGGCAAGGATAACGTCCGAGCTGAGCCCTCCGGCGCATCTGCCGCGAGCCAAGACAGCCGCTCCATGCAGGCCCAGGTCCAAGCACTGCAGGACGAGGTTGCGCGCCTTCGTGTCTTGCTGGTCCGACATGAAACCCCTCCTACTGCGGCTACCGCGGTGCCAGAGCTGAATGCGCGTCCGTCTACTGTGACGATGCCAAACACCAAGGGCGAACTGGCACCTACCGAGTTGTGCTACCGGACCACGGCAAGCTTCCCAGAATGCGCAAAGAAGGTGAAGGGGACTACAATTCCCCACAAGCGCATCTTCTAGCTGCAAGTCGCATGTTTCGCGCGTTCGGCACCCAAACAGGTAAGCCTCTGTCTGCGATGTCGTTTGTGTTGTGGTTGCGGGAGCTTGAGTTGGTGAAGTTTCTGGTGACGCCAGCGGTCCTGATGGCTATATTCAGTGACCGCCTCGGATCACGAGGCCTGACTGTCATGCATTTCAAGGAGTCGTCTGAGATCTCGGTGTTGCAAGATGGTTCAACCAACGTAAACTTTGTAAGTGATTTCAGCCCGTCAGCGTCGCTGCCATCTGCGAGGATCGACTGTTCTACCTACGAAGATATCCTGGATGCTCTCCACGGACTGACCAGCTTCGGACAGACGGTGTGGTACGACCACATGCGCATGTTGATGGCACGCCTCCGCAACTTCGTGGGCAAGAACAAGTCTGCCGATCCTGAGAACACTCGCACGCGCGTAAGGCTCACGCTATTGTACGTGATCAAGTTCGTTGGAGCGGCACTCGTGTTCATGCAGCTCGACGACCAACAGTGGTGAAGCGGCTTTTGCGAGGACCTCCGCGCGATTGACTACCAGTCGTCAGTGTGGACAATGGTCCTTGTCAGCGCTCTATCGCAACTTCGAGTGGACTTCCGAGAAGACACATCGCCATCGTCAAGGCGCGAAACCTGCCGCCGTGACCAAGCGAGACGACCGGCAATCCCTGACGCGATCAAGCGTCTGATACCCATCAATCCCCGCGGGCAAGAGCCGTGCCTGCTGTACATAGCGGGTCTCCCGTGCTCAGGAGACACGTGAGACCGGTGCGGCAATCTACGACGCCTTGGGAATTGGGCGCGCGAGCGGAGAATTTTCCACGACACCGCATGTTTCGCTCTTCATCCTACCTCGTCAGACGCTACAACATATGCTTTACCCGACACGCACGTGGCCACCATCGGGACTAGCGTCGCCTACCTTGGAGGTCTGACCTTACGGTCCGGGTCGGCCATACAGCCACCCACAGCTATACAGCATTCTCAGACCATACAGTCAGGGTTGGCCATACAGTCACCCACGGCCATACAGCCAGTGCAGGCTATACAGCCGGTACATCCATTTAACAAAGCAAGTGAGACGTCAGTTCTGACGAGCGCGGAAATGGATACGGTTACAGCACAACCAGCTAATCCATTAGACACCGCTTGTGCGCTACAGCGGCCGGTGGCATCGCCGGATTGGAAACAGCATTCCTCGTTTCACAACGACAAACACAGCACCCTGGAATCTGCAAAGCCACGCGATATCCTTACCCAGCGGTCAAGACAACTGCGCCCGGTTGTCAGCGTTAAAGAGGCCGCAGCCATGCACACGAATGCTACCACAAGAAGGGATCTATTACGCCGGACACGCCGAGCTACGCTGGCCCAGGCTTTGGCGCAGGTTGGTATCACGCTTCCACCAGATAACCATCCGGTGTCGCGCCCGGGGACCGCAGGACCCGAGTTTCTTTTGCACACGCCATTACAGAAGGCATTGTCCGAGTTCGCACGGAGGTCAGGCGCCTCACTGCCGACTTTTGTCGAGTGGGTGCGAGGGCAAACACCCAGCGACTACCGACCAAACAAAAATCTGGTCCCAGCAGTGCTGAACGAAGTGTGAAAGGGCTACGAACATTTGGAAGAACTCGAGAAGGTTACGCAAAACGGTGTTGAAGTTCGGTTGAGCAAGGAACCCCCACGTCAAACACAGCGATCCCCAAACGACGGGCCAGCCAGAGACCGTCTCAATGTGCTCCGCAAGAACATACGCAAGGTGCAAGACGCAGGTCGCTGTCTGGTGCTCGACCGGGACCTCCTTAAACAATGACCAAAAATTATCATAAGCCCCTTCGGTGTCGTCGACGAGAGCGGAGACACGTCAACGTTTCCGGGCGGACGATCCATGACTTGTCGTACCCTGAAGGTACTTCCATCAACGACTGCACAGATCAGGGCAGCATCATAAAACCAGAGTACACTCATTGTGACGCCGTAGCTACCGAAATTCTGAAAGTCAAGCGCGACTACCCAGGCGCCCGGGTTCGTGTGATGACTGGCGACGTGGCAGCTGCCTTCCGCAATATCAGCATACACAACAACAGTGTGTATCTGTTTGCCGGGCATATCGAGGAGGACGACATCATCGTGATTGAGCTTGCCGCGCCATTCGGATGGACAGGATCTCCGGGCTTCTACGAAATTGCGGGTGGGGCTATAGCACATGTGCATGGGTCTCACACGACCAAACAGTTCCCGGGCAGTTTCTTCAAATATCATTGGGTTGACGACCACATTAACGTGGTGGCAGACGTTGGCTCTGCCTGTGATGACGCGAACCGATCGCTTCGCTACGCCATGGTTGTGGTTCTCGGAGCCGATGCTATTAACACCAAGAAGTTCACCGGATGGAACACACGCCAGCGAGTACTCGGTTTAGTGTTCGACTCCATGCGGAGACGGTATCCATGCCTACAGAAAAAATCACCAAGGCTCAAGGAATTGTGGCAACCGCGTTTTACGCTCCTTCGCTATCAAGAAAGGCCTACCGATCGCTCATGGGCAGCCTACGGCACGTGGCAGCCTGCATCCGGGCTGCGCGTCCGTTTCTTCAGCGACTTCGCCAGCGGGAGAGCCAACTTCATCGCTTTCAGCGTGTGCCTATTACATCAGACATGCATCAAGATTTGCTTTGGTGGTGGCGTGTACTACACACACCGTGTCTGAATGGGGTGCCGCTGGAATTCTTTAATAACCTCCCGGTCCCGGATATTACCGTCGAAATGGATGCATCCGACTTTGGGCTCTGCGCGCTCGACATTTCATCCCAGGAAGCCCTTACGTACCAATTTACAGATGAGGAGCGCGGACTCGTCACTGCATTTAACGCCGGAGCGCCAAGCGGGTTCGACATCAACTTCCAGGAACTTCTCTCCTGTGCCTTCGCGGTTCATGCGTGGGGCCACCGGTGGGCATCTCGTGCCCCTAGCGGTGGGCGACCCTGCCATATTCAGTTCCGCATCGATAACACATCTGCGGTTGCCTGGCAGAACAAGCTGGCCTCGAGAAACCCACGAGCCCAAGTGCTTATCCGGCTCTTGAGCTGGTGGGAAACGGCGTTCTAGCTGAGGTTCTCAGCATCTCACGTGGCTGACATCGACAATATCCGCGCTGACGCTGGCTCCCGCATTGTCGCTAACCCCTCGTATGTGGATCACTAATTTCGGGTTGGTCGCAGGTGTCGCCGAAAATCGATATCCAAGGTCTGATCGACATCTGGCTGCGTATCTCCGAGCACACTCCGTTGCCGACTCCACCTTCGACCAGTACAACCGCGCTTTAAACAAGTGGGTGACCTGGTCGGCTCGCCACGGTGTTCCACCCTCACTCGAGGGCATGCCTCTCGCTGATCAAGTTCAGCACATTTCGGACTTTAACCTCCATGGCTTCCAGTACGGTTTCGGTTCGGGGGGGGGCATTCGCAGTGATTCAATTATGGCGGTTCCCACCGGTGTCCGGCATTTCTTCGCGGCAGCCGGTCGAGACTTTCCGCTTGCACACCTGCACATCCGCATGCTGTTCAAGGGTATCAGCCGCCTTGACTCGCCACCGCGCTGGAAAGCACCAGTGTCGATTGAGCTTCTCGAGGCGTGTTTCCATAGCCTATCGATGGTTGAACCCTTTGAGCAAGCACTGTGGGGGGTTATGTGTCTGGCGTTCTTTTTTCCTTATGAGGCGATCGGAAATTGTAGCGATCACTGGTGGTTCGTTCAAGTGGTTTGCTATTCGAGCACAAGACATTACAGTATTGGATACAGCAGGAAGGCCAACCTTGTATTCCTCGAAAGCACATTCGGTGTATGTGCGTTTGATTGGGTCCAAGACAAACCAAGCCGGTTCTTCCACAAAGAAAATGCTCTCACGGTCAGGGCACCCGTTCCTATGCCCCGTGGTTGGTGTCCTGATTCTTCTTCAAACCTGGAAATATATGCCTGTGAACATACCAGCCGCAGTGTACCTGGACCGCCGAGGAAAGCCGGCGTGTGTTACCACGGCGGATGTAACAGAAGCTATCAAGTGAGCCGCTGTCAACACCGGCCAAGACCCGCGACGTTCCAGTTCGCACTCTCTACGGCTGGCGGAGCGACCCGCATGTACCGAGCAGGCACGGATGCACTCACGATCCAGTTTCATGGTAGATGGGTCTCCGATGCGTTCAAGTCTTACACCAGGCTGTGCAAAGAGTCGGTAGCCATGCTGGCAGAAAACATGGTTGTGGACCCACGGGGTGATACAACGTTGCATTAGTGAGATTGAATGCATGACCGCTTGGGGACACCGCTCTCCTCGTCCCTTATCGGACTGAGCTGATGGTCAATGCATAAAATCCCATTAATGAAACGTTGTTTGACCCCCGTTGTAGTGGAAAGCTCGGACATATCCGCCACCATAAACAAACAAATCCACCAAGACTCAGAGAAATATGGACGCTGTTATCAGTTTGCGTTTTTACCAATAATTCGTATTAAATAATGCTTGCTCTTGCGGGCGGTTGCAACTACTAGTCGCAGACTGTGATCCAGGGTGATTTCAGGGCGAATCTGAAGTAGGCAACTTGTAAAAGTAGGATTAGTCATTCTGCTCTTTCTCTTTACACAATGCCTAGTTTTAAGAGGCAGGCTTTCGCATGCCTTAAGATTGTCGATATTCCACCCCTCAGAATATCCAATTCTGGAAAATTCGTTATACTGTTTCCAACATCTATTTCATTAATTTTCACTTGCAGCCTACTCAGATGATACCACATATTAGACACACAGTCTTACTCCTCGTAATGGTGGCTAACATGCTTACGCTTCCAACGCGGAGAGGTACGAAATTGTCGCGAGTATATCAGGGTACGTGATTTCTGTGGGAGACTTCTTCCAGCCAGCAGGGAATGTCTCGAACATGAAAAAAGACGACAAAAATGAGGTCTTCGAATAGTTTCCGTTCTGTCCACCCAAACCGCGCAGCAAGAGAGCCGCCTCAGCTCGAGCAATGAAAGCTGGAGAGGCACTAAAGTTGAATTGTGGATTGTTATCCTGGCTGTAGGCGATGCGACTTGCTTGAAACTTGGCTACGTCGGTCACATCAATTTGGCCGTCAATTCCATTGCGTAACAATTGAAACACGAGATTCAGCGACGCGAACGCCTGGTCCTCTCCGAAGTAGGAGTCCGTGCGCGTTAGCGACGCGTCGTGCTCTATAGGGTCGTTGTGCATGGACAGATCATTGAGGTCGAACCGTGCAGGTGTAAGAGTGCGTATCACGCCAGCCAGATCTTCGGCGATATTGAACTTGTCGCGCACAGCCGCCAGGGCCATGTCCACCGTGATGTTTTTGCCATCTCGCGGGAGGAACCCATGGTTGGCGAGAGTGTTCAGCGCAGGGCACGGCGAACGTCGAAACGGAATCGAGGCCCCCGGCCTGCCGGAAGTCATGATTTTAGATGGTGGGAAGTACGATCCGGTAGGTGTCGCCGCAGCAAGAGCCAAGGCGAGGTTCTCCAGGTCGCTGTATCCTTGCGCAACCCCGAAGGCAACAGCGACGGCAGACAGCATAGCGAACCAGGACACCATGGCGCCGATCACCCGCCGAGGTCGCTGCAACCAGGTCGATACTTGTACTTGCTTCCTTGTCAAAGCTTTGAGAAATGAGCCAAACCCACTCAACCTGCTCCCTCCCCCTCCGCCATCTTATTCGCGTCCTCGCTCTCGTCTACAAGTTGAAGTTGTCGTTCATGTGCGCCACACAAATATCCATCACGCACCAATCACCGCCAATCATGGAGCTGCTGGACGCGCTCGATGCGCTCGAAGCGCCGCCGCCCGACGTGGTGCAGCGCCAGGTGCTGCGCGCGCAGCAGCAGCTGCGCGACCTGTGGCGGCGTCGGCGCGGACCCGGCGCCGAGCTGCCGCGCGTGCCGTTCTACTGGGTCCTGTCGCGGCTGCTGCGGCTGCTGGCAGAGTACCCGGACGGACTCACGGCGGCGGTGGTGGGCACGGAGCTGGCCAAGCTGCTGAGCCAGCGGGAGAAGGAGCGGGGCACGGGGACGGGCCGCAAGCGGAAGGTGCGGGACGACGAGGACATGGGCGAGCTGCTGGCCGAGGGCGAGCAGGAGGCGCTGCGGGCCAAGGTCACGGGCTACGGAGACCACCGACTCGAGATGGAGGTGGAGAGCGTCGCGGCGCACATGTGAGGGAGATGGAGAAGGGAAGACGGGGACGGATGCAATGCACTCATGCTGTTTGGGGGGCAGGTACCTGCACCAGAGGTTCCGGACGTGCGTGGACTTCTTGCAGCGGAGTTTGCAGTATGAGTCGAGTAGGTGAGCGGCGGTGGGTGGAGTGGGTGCGTACTTATGGTATTGGTTGTGCTGTGGTGTAGCGTTCCCGTTCCAGAAGGGTCGAGAGGTGGCGTTCACGAATGCGAAGCTGCTGGAGAGGAAGGAGATCGATGTGGCGGGTGGCAGCAGCTGCGCCAGGTTCACGTTGCTGCCGACAGCGTTTTTGACGGCGAGGCTGGATGAACACAAACCGCTCGATCGGAGGCTGCTGGCGGATTCGATTGATTTGAGCCGGGTAGATCAGTTGGTTGGTGGGAGGCAGGACCCTGCCGTGATCCAGCAGTTGATGGTGAAGGCCAAGGTGCTGGATATTGGCGCGATCCGACCGTGTCAAACTCCGTTGTATGTCCATCGGCAAGTGATTCTACTGGGAGAGATTGACCAGGCCAATGCTCGCATTCCTGCGGCTGGAGCAACAACGAACATGCAGCGAGCCATGACTCAAGGTTTACATTTAATGGTTCTGTGGGATGATCAAGTGGCGCTCAGTCGGCTATTTCGTGTTGGTGATACGCTCTCTGTGTTTCACCCGTTTGTGCACGTATGCGACCAACAAAACGCAGAAATCCATCATATCTTGAACGAATATTCATCTCAGCAACGGTTAATGTACTACTTCGAGTATGGCAGCGCTACAGTTCTGTTTTGCAAACCAAGCCAAGTCGCCACGGTGAAAAGTCCAACCAACGCACCAGAAGAAGAACCTAGTGAGGTGGAGCTACCTTTGTCCAGCTTAGAAGACATCAAGGCAGGATGGCACAATTTCTCGTTGTACGCTCACGTACGAAGTATCAAAGTTTCGCACGGCATCCCGCTACTTGCGGCTTTCTTTTATGCGTATTATGACCCGAAGACCAATCAACAGGGAGCTATGAATGCGAAGATGCAACCCCCACCGCCCCTGGATCGTACTATTGTGTCGAAATACTACCTGGTCGTGATGCTGAAAGTCTACATCGCGTCATCCAAGAGCTTGCTAACAATTGAAGTCACGGGAGAGAATGCTTTGGCTGCGTTGCGGCTTCTTCCGGGACAAAGCGTTTTCTTAGATGGCTTAGTAGCGATTGATATGAAGGCGAAAACGGTGCGCCGTTTCCGCGAGCGAGGGCTGATGCCGTCTGCCTCGGCAACTACAACCCAAGCCGAGTTTGCGTTCCCGACGAAAGCCTACAGCTCCTTATCTTCTGGAGTTGTGGCGTTGTGCTCGGATTGGGAGAGTATCTTCGGCAAGCAGTCTCTCATCAGCACCAGCTCGAAGCTGACCGTGGTGAACACGACCCCGGGTCTCATGAACACCACGCTCGACCAGTCTCCAACGTCGCATGATGTCTCAGCGCACGCGCTCGCGATGGCAGAAATGACGGTCACTGCAGCGGGCTGGCTGATTCCGAGCGGCAGCCTCGGTGTGCAAGGCTTCACGATCGACGCGACCTGCGAGAAGGGGCACTCCACGATGTGCGCACACAGGTCGTGCTATCGTCCTCTGGAGATGGTGACAACTCAGCAAGGGGCGCCCAAGTGGCAGTGCTCCTTCTGCCAGGAGGTGTTCTTCGGGATGCAGGACACGGTGCAGACGTACCGCAGCCTGGCCGTGACGCTCGAGAGCGGTCGGTCCCAGACACCGCCGCTGCTGGCACTATGCCAAGGCGAGGCGGTGGAGAGCTTGCTGGGCGTCCCGGCCGAGGACTACGTGCAGCTGCCGCTCGCAGACAAGCGCGTCGCCCTCGAGCGCGTGACCGGCAGCGCGTTCCGGCTGGTGCTGTCCCGATGCGAGCCGCTGGTCGTGTGGCCGCCGTCGCGCTGCTCCCGCTCAGACCTCGTGTCGTCGACCTGCATCCACCTCCGAGCGGACATGACGCAGCCCGTGGACGCGCTCGCCGCCGCGCAGCACGTGCTCGCGGCACTGCAACCCCAGCAGAGCCTGTACCTGTAGCCATGTCCCGACGCAGATGGCTACATGTCCATGTCCATGTCCAACTTCCTGCCCGCGTCAACAAAGACAGTCCACTCGCCTTCCCCCCCTTTTTTTCTCTTCTATCAGGCGCCCACTATGCCGTATACAAAGATCAAGTGCGTCCGCCCCTCTCCCCCCCCCCCGCTCTCCGTCCCTCCATATTGCAACGTAGTACGTCTCAAGGACCAGCGCAGCATGGCGGACCCGTGCGCGCGGGCGCGGGAGGCGCTGGCGCGCGTGCTGAAGCGGCGCGCGCTGCGCGTGTGGGCGGCGAAGGCCGCGCAGGAGCGCGCGCAGCTGGCGGCGCGCGTGCTGCAGCTGTTCTCGTCGTCCTCGGCGGGCGCGGCCAGTGCCGCGGAGCTGGCGGCGCGCCCCGTGACGCGCCGCCCCGGCGTGGAGGAGGTCACGCGCTGCGTGCTGGGCAGCGTGCACCCGAGTCTGCCGCCGCAGTGCGACCCGCTGCGCGCCGAGATCTGGCAGGTGCTGCTGAACGTGTACCGGCGCAACCAGCACGGCTCGGCCGCGGCCGAGTTCGAGCGCATGCTGCAGCGCCTGGCCAAGCTGCCGCGCGAGCCGCTGCTGGTGGACGAGTGCGCGGACGTGGCCGCGGGGCTGCAGCCGCGCGACGCGCGCGCGCGCGAGCGCGTGCAGCAGGAGCTGGAGGTGCTGCTGCTCTGGTTCCTCACCACCAAGAGCGTGGGCTACTCGACGGGGATGGCGCGCGTGGTGGCGCCCTTCTTCCTGCTGCAGATGCCGCTGCCCGCGGTCTACGACTGCTTCTACCAGTACTGCGCGCACTTCCTGCCGCACTTTGTGGTGGCCGACTCGCTCTTCGCGGACGCGGTCGGCGGCGGCGGCAGCAGCGCGGACGAGACCCGCGCGGGCCTGCAGCGCTCCAGCTCCATGGACTCGACGTCCTCGCTCGCCGAGGAGACCAAGCGCCGCGCCGACGAGGACGAGGCGCAGGCGCTGCGCCGGGAGCGCCAGCAGCTCGTGGAGCAGCTGCTGAGCTACCACGCGCCGCAGCTCGCGCACTGCCTCCACCAGTGGTGCGGCAGCGAGTGGAGCGTGACCGGCAAGCTCTTCGCCGCCGACTTCCTGCTGGGGCACCTGTACCAGGTGGTGCCGCCCGCCGCCTTCGTCTACGTCATGGACCAGTACCTGCTCACGGGCGACTCGCTCTTCGGACTCTTCTTCGTCATCGCCGCGCTCATCCAGCAGCAGGACGAGCTCACGAGCTGCGGCTCCACGGAGCAGGTGCAGGACAAGGTGCGCGCGACGTTCGCGGCCGCGGCCTTCGCCGACGAGGAGAACGTGCGCTTCCTGTGCCTCCTGGCGTCCAGGCTGCGCAGCAAGACGCCCAAGACGTACAAGTGCTCGCAGCGCGAAGCCACGGCGGACATCAGGTGCTCGTCGCGGCAGGCGATCGAGATCGCCTACGGATCAGGAGCTGGCATGGCTGCCAAGAAGGCGCGGGCCCAGTCGAACAGCGGCAGCCTGAGCGGCCCGCCTTCGTCTGGCAGCTTGAGCGGGCCGCCGAGTTCCGATCGGAAGTCCACGGCCGAAGCGGCGGTGGATATGTCGCAGTGGGTGATGAAAGAGTCGCGCTCGATTGCGGGTAAAATCTTCTGGTACCATACTCAGACAGGGAAGACTCAGTGGGAGCACCCGGCGGAGAAGCATGACCCACCTTCCGCGTACTTCGCCTTGCCCATAAGTGTCGAGGAAGTAGGCCCGCAACTCATGGGCGGCGGCGACAAGCTCAGCGACCAGCAACAGACTGGAAACAGCAGCCTTCGTTTCTTTGTTGTGGACTGCCGCGGCTTGCGTAGTTCCGAGGACCTGAAGAGCGGTCGTATTCCGGTGGCATACACGCTGGATCCGTCGGTATTTGACTCGCCAGAGCTGATAGCGAAGAGTATGGAAGCCTTATACCCGATGAAGTCTCAAGTTCACGTGGTGCTCGTGGGTCACGGCGTTGGTATTCCACCGGAGCTCGTGACCTCCGAAGATGTTAAGACCAGCATTCGGGATGCTGTCCGTCTAGATACGGATTGCCTCAACCAGGCAGCTCTCTTCTTTCAAAAGCGCGGGTTTCGGTTCGTTAGCACCCTTGATGGCGGGTACTCTTCGTGGCATGCATTCATGCGTGATCGTACAGGATCTTCTCCACAAGAACTATTGAATCACGTTGCGGAGGAATGCGTGTACTGTCGCTACGACACGATTGTGCGTACGGGAGAAGACCCACTGAAACAGAAATCCAAACAAAAGAAGCCGCGACGAAAGAAAGCCATGCCCACGACAACCTCGATGCCCGTGAACGGTGGAGAGGGTGACGCGAGTATTGTTTCAACAAGCGAGCTCAATCGCGTGAACAGCGGTAGCGTCGGCAGTAACCCAAGTGGATCTTCCCTGGGAAGACGTCAGTTGTCACTTTCTCGAAACTCAATTACGTCGATGCGAAGCAAGCTATCCGAAGTCTCCATCCCAAAGAAGTGGGGATGGAGGAGGCGATCGTCTACAAGCACTAGCCAGCAAAACGACAGTGGATCGTCTTCTGAGGCGGCCACCGCAGAAGATGGTGGTAGCGATCACGGATCGTCCACAGATGATCTGGAAGAGAAGCAAGACGAGGCCACACACGAAATGTTGCGTGCCGCGCTTGAAGAGCTTGAAGACCCGAGCGTGGTGGCAGGTGTGGACGTCGCGGAAGCCACGAAAGATCCCAATTTTGTGGGCGTCTTCACGATAGACTATAGTGATGACGAAGAAGACAACAATGAGGGGTCTACAACAAATAAGGGTGATACTGAAAGCATTTCCAAGGGCACTCAGCACGAAACTGCCCCCGCGGCAGGGGCTCTGGTTGGCAGTGATGCAGACCCTACTGCATCGGCGTAAAGATCGAGCCTTGCGAACGAAGTGAATGAAGAAACTGAAGATTTTGGGTGTACGCGCGGAGTAGGAAAAATCGTGGGTTGCAATGTAGCGACTGCCGTGCGCGACTGCCTTCCACGAATTGTTCGTAAGCATGGTGCTGGTGGTGAGTCCAGAAGCAATGCAGGTGCAGGGATGTGTAAATCGATCAGTTGCGTTGCGTTTGTCAGGTACTCCAGTTAATCGACTTCCTTTCCAATGGTACATGTACATATACTACGAAGTACTTCCACGGCTACCAATAGTACTACATGTACACTACATGCACCTCTGAGATGACGGCACCTGCACGTACCGGGGGATGCTCGCTTCAAGAAACATTGAAACCCAGTTCGAGTTGTTTTACGAAATCACATTCATTACATTTACACTCACACATGTAACACTGTGCTGCCATAGCGACTCAGCTCACCCACACAGTTTGGGCAGCAGTCCCGGGCCGGGGACTGAGAGGTGAGGGATCACTCGACAACACCCCTTACTCTTGACACGACAACTACGACTCACTCCCACGCGAGACTGCGCGGCGTGGCACGGTGCCACAGCCCTCACTAGCCGACGTAGCTTCCCTACCGCTCCCACCTGCGGAGGTACGACACCGTGGAGAGCGCATCAGCGAGCGTGATGGCCGTCGGAGACTTCACCCAGTCCGCCGGGAACTGCTCGTTCAAGAAGAAGGACGCCGCGAACGAGGTCCGGCAGTAGTTGACATTCAGACCGCCGAAGGCTCGCAGCACGAAACCCGCCTCGATGCGAGCAATTAAGGCTCGCAGCGAACTGAAGTCGAACATCGGGTTGTACATCCGACCGTAGGCAATACGAGCCGATTGGATCTGGACCACGTCATTGATGTCAATCACGCCGTCCGCGCCGTAGCTCAGCACGTTGTCAATGAGCGCGGGCGTAACGAAGCCCGGGTCCTCGCCGAAGTACGCGTCGGAGCGCGCCATGGACGCATCGTGCTCGACACGGTCGTGGTGCTTGGACAGGTCGTTCAGGTCGAAGACGCGGGGCGAGAGGCTGCCCGCGAAGTTGGCCAGGTCCGGGGCGATGTTGAACTTGTCCTGGATGACTGCCTTCACCAGCATGATGGTGATGTTTCTGCCATCGCGAGGCAAGAAGCCGTGGTTGGCGAGCGTGTTCAAGCCCGGGCACGGCGAGCGGCGGAACGGCGTCGTGGCGCC